>JARWLC010000016.1:29915605-30118105 GCA_033318265.1 Phyllotis vaccarum
GAAGTATGTGATTTGATTTTTTAAAATCTTTTTATTTTATAAGAGATTACAGTTAAGGGAATGAATGAATCTCAGAAGAGACTTTGAATTTTAGAATTTTAAATATTTTTAAGGTGGTGATAGATTAGGGGAACTTTTGAAATTGGACTAAATGCATTTTGCAGTATAATGTTGAAACCAGCTCATGGGAGCCATGGAATGGAATGGAGTAGTTTGAATGTAATTGGTCCCCATATTATCATAGGGAGTAACACTATTATGAGGTATGCCTTTATTGGAGTAAGTATGGCCTTGTTGGAGGAAGTGTGTCACTGTGGAGGCTGACTTTGAGGATTCCTATGCTAAGGGTACCACCCAATGTCTTAGTTGACTTCCTCTTGAATATAAGCCAAGATGTAGCCAGCACTATGTCTGCCTTCATGCTGCTATGCTCCCCAACACAGTGATAATAAAGTGGACCTCTAAAACTGTAAGCAAACCAATTTCAATTAAATGTTTTCTTTATAAGAATTGCTGTGGTCATGGTGTCTCTAGCAACAGAAAATATCCGAGACATAGTTTGACTCAAGTACATCTCTGATAATATTTGGCAATGCAACCCTTAAAGTTTTGCTCAGTATTGCTAATGAAATATGCTTAAAAATAATAAAATTTAAAGTCACAGACACTAAGTAGCCTATTCAAACCTTGGGCTTCATTTAAGCCTGGGTAGTTTATAACAGGAGAACAGAGGTTTACCTTACCATTTGTCTATTTTATAAGATGGCATAGCTATTCATTCTTTGTGCCAATATGGAAAAACAAAAAATGACTTTCAGCTCTGCACCTTTTGCAAGATTAATATGAATAAGTTGTAGTAATAGGTATCAGCACATCTCCCTCAATTTCTCTCCCCCCCCCCCCCCCGCACATACTTTCACACAAGCAATTTTTTTATTCACACAATCATAACTTGGACCATCAATAGTGAATTATGAATAGAATAGTCTTATCCTGCCCTGCTAAAGTATTGGGTATTAATGGACTCCAGCTGAAGGGCTATAATTGTCTTCAGTTATGGACCCTGCACCATGTCACTAATTCCCGACAGATAGTTTAAAACCCATGGTCACACAAATAAATCTGGATAATCTTAATGTATCTAAAAAATGAACATTTTAAAGAGAGTTATAGGGAAGAGAGGGAGTCAAGAGGGATGGTGGGAATTAGTTACAGTGAGGGGTAAAGATTCACTGTACACTTTATACTTCAATAAAATTGTCAAAGAACAAATTAAATTAACAAAAATTTAATAAAGATATTTTTGCAGAAGGCAAGAATTGAAGTGATTTACCATTAGGTAACTATATTCCAAACATATATTAAGATACATTATAAAGCATTGCACCAAGAAAATGGATTCAGAATTTATATTATTCTATTATTCACAAAACTTTTCCTATCTCTAAACACACACACACACACACAAAATTTTCCCCTGTGTGTCATATATGCATTTGTATATGTAAGTATACTTGCTCTTGCATGTAGATGTGGAGCCAAAGATTAACATTGGTGTCTTCTCTAATTGTGTGCCATCTTCCGTGTTTGAAACATCATCCCTAGAACCTAGAGCTAGCCACTTCAGCTAGTATGTCTGGCACTGGACTTTTGATCTTCCTGTTTTTTCTTCACAAGCGTTCATCACCAAACCTGGCCTTTACATGGGTACTGGCAATCTGAACCCAGGTTCTGGCTCTTGTGCAGTAGGTACATTCTCCACTGAACAATCTCCCCAGCTGCTTACTTGCTTTTTGTGCACTATTATATTGCATGAATAAAGGAAACTTGGGGCCAGATCTCTGGGAAAAGCAGAGATACCAGAGAGAGTAAACACCACAGTCAGATCTCACCCAGCTGTCTTCCAGTTTCCTCACCCTCGTTCCTCCTGGCTTCTTCTGCCTGCTCTGTCTTTCTATGCCTGCCTTAAATACTTTCTCTGCTCAGTTAAGGCAGGGCACCACCACTGCCTGCCTGGGAATTTGGAACTCCTTCTGTAAACTAAGATGACCTGAACTCAGATTGGATTAAGGGTGTAGGTCTCTACTCCTGGGATATTCCTAGTACTGGGATTAAAGGTGTGAGTTGCCACTGTCTGATTCTCCTAGACTTACTATGTGTAGATCCCTCTGTTATCTCCAAATGTTCTTATTATATTTGAAAATATCCCCACACTATTATTCAATGTACTTGTACTTGAATATAACAGATTCAATTAGGAGAAAATTATATTTTAAATATATTAAGCATTAAGATAATTTGAAAAGTTATTAGTGAAGCACTAGCTTAATATACAAGTCACAATATTCCTGTCTGTTCAGCCAGAACCTTTGCAGTTTGTCAACGGTTCTGGTAGACAAATGCTGGCTCATTTTTCCTTCAAAGTCACCCTGCTTGCACCTCTTATGCTACTGATGGAGCTCAGTGGCCGTTAACTTTTACCTTCTGTTAAAAATAAAAGTTGTATAGTATAGTACATGGTCTATGATCTAAATCAATAGAACATTATTATGGCTGTTCACATTTATTGAGCAGTGGAGATCTGAGTGAAATATCTCACATGGGTTACTGGGTACATATATTTACTAATCTGGAAAAAAAAAACCAAACAAACAAAAAAACACCTAGCCATGGATATGGTAAAGTCATTTTTTTTAAAATCCATGTTAAAAATATAACTGGACATGGTAGTGTTCACTTATAATCTCAGTATCAGGGAGTTAGAGGCAGGAGCATGTCTATGGTCCTATATTTATCATTCCTAGTTGACTTGTAAGTTCCAGGCCTAGGGCAGATCTTATGTCACAAAGAAAGATGGGAAGTAACTGAGAAACATTAGCAAAGGTTGACTTATTGCTTCCACTTACATATTTACACAACCCATCCCCCCACACACATGCAAAAAGACATACAAAGTTACATAGTTGTATCATAGAAATACCTGCATTGTATTGCTTTATTAAAGATTACAGTATCCATACAATGTTAGATGCCAAGAAGAAATTAACAACAGAAAGGAATCAATATGTTTGCGAAACACAGTATCATTTGGGGTATCCACCAATCTGATTCATGAAGTATGCCATCTCAGACACCCTCTCCACTATTGTTAGTAGTTTAAACTGGGGTCATCCTTGTGAATTGCTGGGAATTTCCTTAGCACCAGGCTTCTCCCTAACCCCATAATGTCTCCCTCTCTGGAGATACTGCTTGCATTGCTCTCCAACTCTGTTCTTCCCCCAGCTCCACTCTCCTATCCCCTCATGTTTTTATTCCCCATCCCCCTCTCCTCTCCTCTATTGCCTCCCTTACACCCAGTTTACTTAGGAGATCTCATCTATTTCCCCTTTTCAGGGTAACAGGGTAACCTATGTGATCATCTTAGGGTCCTCCTTGTTAGGTAGTTTCTCTGGAGCTGTGGGTTGTGATCTGGTTATCCTTTGCTTTATATCTAGTGTTTTGTTTGTTTGTTTGTTTGTTTGTTTGTTTGTTTAAGTGAGTACACACCATGCCTGTCTTTCTTAGTCTGGGTTATGTCATTCAGGATGATATTTTATAGTTTCATCTATTGCCTGCAAACTTCATGATTCCATTGGGTCTTTATTGTTACCGTTGTTTTCTGCCGAGTAATATTACATTGTGTCTAATATCCAATGGAAGCAGATGCAGAGATCCACAGCCAAGCATCAGGCTGAGTTCCGGAAGTCCAGTCGGAGAGAGGGAAGAGGGATTTTATGAGCAATGGGGGTCAAGATCACAATGAGGAAATACAGAGAGACAACTGAACCAAGCTCATGGGCACTTGTGAACATTAGACCAAAATCTGTGGAGACTGCATGGTACCAGACTAGGCCCTCTGCGTACAGGACACAATTGTGTAACTTGTTCTACTTAAGGGGGGCCCTTGGCAGTGGAATTAGTATCTATACCTGGTGCATAAACTGGATTTTTGGAGCCCATTACCTCTGGAGGGATGCTTTGCTCAAACTTAGTGCAGGGTTAAGGGACTTGGTCCCGTTTCAAATGAATGTACCATGAGAGGTCTAAAATTTTTTCGAGAAGGGTGGAGGGCAGGTAGTGGGAGAGGGCTGGGGCATCAGGAGGAGGATTGAGGGGATGATCTGTGGTAGGTATGTAAAAATAAATAAAACATTCTTAAATAAAAATGTGGCATATCACGAAGAAATATCATGATGGCTCTGTTCTGATAAGCCGAGCAGCTAAGATTCAGAAGGAGTATAGAATAAGAAAAGGAAGATCTGCATTTCATATCCCTATAGATAAACCAAATATAACCATGGAAAACAAACACAGGTCATTTCCAGAGCTATAGAAGGAAGACCTTTCTGTTCACTTGTTGCTTTTGCCAAAATGTAAAGAATGGTAATAAGAAAAGTCCACATTTGACATTTAAACATGCTTATACTTTGGTATCTTTCTAGTGTCTCTTAAATTTTCTTTTAAAAAAGATTTCACAATTATTTATTAATTGTGTGTTTATGTGTGTGTGTGTGTGTGTGTGTGTGTGTATGTGTGAGATTTGTTTTACATACATTTCATTTCCTAAAACTAGGAAATTTTTGATAGGTGATGGCTTCTAGAAAGGGGGAGTCTGTTTTCTTCACGGATGTGGATGCTGTAAGTTAGTCATACTCCAGTGGATGGCTCTGCGTCTATGTACAATTAAATTAAATAGATTATTAAAAATAATAAAAACATATATTTTATCAAAAATGTTACTGCTTTACATTTTTCTGTACAGAGAGCTACTCTGTGGAAGGACTCTGACTGACTGGATACTTCTGCTTAGTGTAATTTTGTATATGGAGAGATATTTGTACGTATTTTCATTAGCAACTTCTTCCAGAAATCTCTAGTTGAAGAGTTGTCTAATGTAGTTCCCTGATATTTAAGGCCACCACATCTTTCTTACCAACTCTGTTAATCTCCTGCTAGGCTGTTCATCTTTTCAGCCTGAAGTCATACATATGTGTATGTCCCATTTCCTCGGACTTCTGACATTTTAGTCTGTGTTCAGTGATTTCTTGCTGTGATCTTTAGTATCTGACATGTTGAAATACCATCATTATCCTGTTTCTAACTCTAATGTGTGTGACAAACGTGAATCATTGCAATGAAGTCTTTTAATAGGGACATTACTATGGTAATAAAAAATGTAAATTGCAGTTTCAAACAATCTGAAAGAGTAATGATAGGAAGAGTAATCAATTCATTGATGGACTGGAAGTAGAAATCTACTTGGTGTGGTCAGATTTATCACTTATGCTACAAAGAATGGATGCTTAATTGTTTTTAGGCTTTTAAAAATCCTACATGTCTGTGTATGTGTTTCTGAACCTGTGTGTACATGTATATGTATTTGTGGTACCCTACAAAGGCCTAAAGAGGATATTAGATCCCCTGGAGCTAGACTAGAGTTTGATCCATCCAAATAAGGGCTGGTTATTAAACTCTTATCCTCTGGACAAACAGTTCACAGTTGTGGGGATATGTTTCAAATTTAATAAAAACAGCCTGAGATATCAGAGGGCTCTATCCACAGTCAGTCTAGGAGGAACAGACAGTGGTAAATCACACCTTTAATCCCAACACAGGGAATATCTGAGAGTGGTGACCTACACTGCCCTTGATCCAATTAATCTGAGTTTGAGGTCACCTTAATTTACAGGAGTTCGAGGCTCCCAGGCAGGCAGTGGTGGTGCCATGCCTTACCTGAGAAGGTATTTAAGGCAGGCATAGAAAGGTAGAGCAGGCAGAAGAAGCCATGGCTCACACTGTTAGTCTGAACACTTGGGAAGCAGAGACAAGAGAATCACTGTGAGTTCAAAGCCAGCCTGGTCCTCAAAGCAAGTTCCAGGACGGTCAGGACTGTTACACAGAAAACTCATAACAAAAAACAAAACAAACAAACAAAGATTGGAAGAGGTGGATTTGTCCTCTGATATCTCAGACTGTTTTTATTAAATTTGAAACATAGCCCCCCACACAGTTGTACCCTTTTTTTCTCTTCATTTTATTACTTATTTTTACTAAAAAAATGCCTTTTAAAAAAATATACATATCCCCCTGCTCCCCCTGCCTTCCCTCTTCCCAATCCCTCTCAGTCTGTCTTCAGCCTCCCCGCTCCCCATCCTTCTACCCTTCCCCAGAAAAGGGCAAGAAGTCCCAAGGTGGGTCAGCTCACCATGGTACATCCACTCCACGCCATCCAGTTTGCTCGTAGTTGTACCCTCTTATTCTTCTCTCCAGCATAACAGACAAGTGTTTAAAAGAGAATGAAAACCTGGTTTGGGGGAAGTTTGAGGAAGGAAAAAGAAGAGGCGCCATTATTATAGCAAGTAGAAAAGAACATGTGTGAGAAAAAGAAAAAAAACATCCTTAGGACAGGAAACTGTTGTCTTGGTGTCCTGTGATCATAGCCCCATCAGGCTGTAGTGCTTTAAACTGAATCTTAATCTTATGATTTTACCAATAAGTACTCAGTAGTCAGATGTTAGAGTAAAAACCTGATAGCTCAAAGAAGCAGAGTAACTAGCTGCCCTTCCTCCTTAGCTGACAACTCTGAAACAGCATGCCTCTTCCTGTTCCCCCATCTCAAAACAAACAAAATGAAACCTACTAGACTATAATATCCCTCCTCATTACTTCCTATGCATTTCTCTATTAATTTATTGGATTCTCTCTAACTCTCTATGGATACTTCCTGCCAACTTGTTTCAGGCTCCACCTCTTGACCTAGATTCATTTGTATTTAATTAATGATATCTTGGGGTCCACAATGTGATTAAACATCCAACAACACTATAGATCAAGGTAGAGAGATCTTGACTTTGAAGAAAGCCTAGGCTACATAAAGAGACCATGTCTCAAGTAACATAAATGAGGATACAAATAAATGATGTTAAGATCTATAGTGTTATTGACCCCACCATAGACACTCTGGCTGAGGAAGGAATGCTTTCCCCCATAATAAAAACTATTATTTAGAAATTTTGAAAACATGAAAATTTAAGTTAGCATCTTGATTTCTAACTATTCCCCCCCCCAAAAAAATGAAAACAAAAAACTCTACACATTTTCTATAAGGTGAGGACCAAGGGCTGAGTGCTTCTCCTCCTTTCAAGAAGTCCAGTCAGCCATTCTCCCTCTGGAGGCCATAGCCCTGCTTTAAATGCCTTGTCTCTGTAGACTGGTTTCAGATGCCAACTCTACTATGGACCACAGGGGCACCCGATGTTTATCTTACTTTGGTCAGTATGGCATAAGGTCCCCTTTGCCTTATAAAACCTTCAGAGACCTCGATCATTCTCATACATGAATGATCTTGTGTTCAGATGAGTGATGCAAGACGTCTGAGAGGCTGCACATGTTTCTCAGGTGCATGGCACATCTCCCTTTAATAACAGGCACAGTGGATTGTGTGCATACTTCCTTTCCTTGAGCCTATCCTTCTGCCTCTCTTTAAAGGAACCTCATTGGTGTGTAGAAATCCTGCCTCTTAATCCCCTCAGGACTCTGGGTTGAAGCAGTTTTGTAGATTATTGTTTAGTAATGCTAAACACAGAGATTTGGTTAGATGGATTAGTCATTAAGCATTAGAACCTGAGTTTACTTCCAAGTACCCACATAAATGTGAGGCAGGTGTTGCATGCTTATAATCCCAGCATGCAACACCTGCCTCACATTTATATGCTTATAATGTTAGCCTGGCCTAATTGGCTAAGTTCTGGACCAGTGAAAAACCTTGTCTAAACAAAAAGTGGAAGAGACTGCAAGTAATTATCTGATGTTGTGTTTTGGCTTCTACATACCAACTTTCACAGGCCTGTGTAATCTACAACAAACCTTTTTCTACAGCCCTTCAGGTTTATAGAAATTAGATTGTGAAGAAAGCATAACAGTTGCTATAATACATTTCCCCTAACTCAGTTTTTACATAGATTTATTTTCATTTATATGGTGGGTGAGAGGATGCCTATGAAGGCTAGAAAAAGTTTGGGGTCCCCTGGAGCTGCATCAATCACTCTTACATGCTAAGCCACCTCTCCACTACCACTCCTAGCGCTAATTCTAAGTTATTCAGTTGCGATTCATCAGAATTATATTAAAATCCACAATTAAGGCCAATGTCAAGCAGGTCTCATTACTCTTAGAAAGTACTTTTCCCTCAGATGCAAGAGATAATAACACAAATGCTTTATAGCAGTGGTTCATAACCTCCTTAATGCTCTGGCCCTTTAATACAGTTACTCATGTTGTGGTGATCCCAATCCATAAAATTATTGCATTTCAACTTCATAACCATAGTTTTGCTACTGCAATAAATTGCAATGCAAATATCTGATGTGAAGGATAGTTGATATGTAACTCCAAATTTGAGAACCACTGCTTTATAGTAACATGAATTTGTGTAAGACTTTGAGAGTTCCATAAATGAATTACCAGCTTAAGCTGTGTGTGTTTGGCATATATACACATAAGTGTGCAGATGCAGGAAAGAAGACTAGAGGACCTAAGGTGTCATGCTGTATAGCATTTTGTCTAATTCCATTGAAACCATCTCCCATTAAACCTGAAGCAGGCCTTGTGGTTAACAAGCCCCAGCATTTCCACAGTGCTAGGATTATGGATATACATGGCAACACCAGCCTTTTGTGTGGACTCTGGGATTTGAACTTAGGTGCTCATGTTTTGACAGTGAGCACTCTCATCCAATGAGCTACCTCTATATCTCTAGAATGTGTGTGTGTGTGTGTGTGTGTGTGTGTGTGTGTGTGTGTGTGTGTGTGTGTGTGTGTGTGTGTGTGTTTTATGTTATGCTCTCCATATGGTCGCTTCTATCACAGATGACCAGATTCAGCAGCTTGGGTACCTGGAAGAATATTTGAAATTCTTCCCATGTTTTTTGCAGCCCTAGCTGGAAGGAGTGCAGTGATAATTAACGAAGTGTCAGACTGGATAATGATAGGAACTGTAAAGACACTAAAATCTTGTTACCAAGGCCCAGACGCACCTGTGAAAACAGGAAGTTAATTCCTGTAAAGAATACACATGGTGGTGGAGGGGACAGAGTATGTGAGATTTCCTTTAAATAATTCATACCAGGGGAAAAAAGGCTCAACAGAAAGGAATGAAAACCTCAAAGAACAATACTACCCTCTGGCTGGCAAGATAACTCAGGTCTGTGAAAGGAGCCTTCCTGGTCTCCCTTTGCCTTTCTGTGACCTTGAGACAACCTCACCATTTATGATATTAGGGATTTCTAATCCCTAGGACAGAATGGCCACTGTTCTCATAACAGTTTTTTAAATAGCAACGGGGCATAGGATACTCTCTATTTAGTCAGCTCTTTCTAGGACTGCAGGGCTCGGGGCAGGTGAGCTTGTGATTGGCTGTTAAGTTGCTTAGAGGTTAGTTCCTATCAAATTTCACTATATAAAAATTAGGCAAAGGGCAGCAAAGGAGAGGTGATGAACTAGGATCCTGGTCACATTGAATTACCCCCAGGACTGTAGGGAATCATTGATAATCGATCAGGAGTGGAGAATGTGCGTTTGGTACGAGCTGTCTGATGGGTAGTAGCTCCTGATTGGAATGCTGTTATTGTCCATCATTTTTGAAATCAATTTTTTGTAAATAAAAATGGAATTGTGGGATGCTTTACTGCCAGTGGTCATTCCAACCTCTATGCAGATTGATGGATTGTGGAGAACTCCAACTCTAAGCATTGTGCTATGGTGATAGCTAGTCACCCAGGCCACTCTATTGTCTTTCTATAGCTGAGTCACGTTGAACAAAATCATTTACAGGAATACTTCTCTGTTCATGTTAAATAACAGTAATAGAAAAACAATGATAATAACCATAAAACATACAAACAAACCAGGAATGTTGTTTTCTACGAGGTTCTTGAATGTCAGTGAATTAGGTTAAAAATATCAAAATTAAACTTCCAAATCAAAAGCTATCTAAAAACAGGAAAAAAAGGGAGAGACTAACAAACTTTCGAGCAAGGCATTCCAAATACAGTTTGGATAACCTTCCCCGGGGACTTAATCCTCACAGGATAGGGAACATGAAGTTACCTGATGTGAACCAGTCAGAGTTTTAACTATCCTGTCTCTCATTGTTTCTGCTACTCAGGGTAGGTAACTTGGAACTAACAAATGTACTTTTTGAAAAATACATAATTCCTTGTTTCTGCTTCTTTTAAAAGAACTTCTTATTCTTGAAAGCAAACCCTTTTCTCCTTACCATTGGATTCGTTATTATATTTTTATAATAAAATGCAAAACTCCAGATTGGGAAATAAAGCGATTTATGCTCTTAAATTGTAGTTTTATTTTTGAGAATACCAAATGAATATCTCATAATGCCATTAAATTCTGACAACATGTACCAGATGTCACAAATTGGGCTGCCTTAGTGACACAAAACCTCCCCACTTAGATACTGGGTACAAATCCCGCATCCTACAGTTAGCTGTATTCTATCCAGCTTAACTTCAAGTTGAGGATTTTCTGTTACTTCTAGTTTGTGTAAAATCTGAGAGGCTAGTGAGGAGGAGAAGGGGATAGGATGGAGCTTCATGGAGGTAGTGAGTAGTTGTACTTTGGGCAAATAATTTTAAAATGCTGGCAACATTCAGCATGGGGGTATGATCTGGAAGCCTTGCAGTCTTCACCTGCAGACAAAGCATGTTGTCTCCTTTTAAGATTTCCAACAAAAGGGGGCAGGAGAGCTTGAGGGATGTGGAGAACTTGGAGCATAGCTTGTCGTGCTCCAAGACAGAGGTAGGAGAATCCAGCATATGCAGTGTAGGGGTCACTGCTTCTTGGGGCAGAGGAGTAGGCCGTGGTTTCTGTGACTCACAGAGTGTGACAATGGTCAGGTTGCCTTGGACCTCTGATCTACGAGACTCTGGCTTGTTCATGTCTTGTGTACAACCCTTTATACTTAGAGCTTAGGGAGCTGCATGCTGAGTTCTCTGACATGGACTCGTAGAGCTCAGCTCGGCAGAGAACATTAGTTTACCAAAAGAATGAAAATACACAGGAAGCTGGAGAGATCTGAGGGAAATCTAAGACAGGCTGGAGCATGGAAACCTCTGTCTTGGATTTGGAATGCATCATTTTCCTGGTCAATTGGCATTATCACCACTCAGAAAACTTCTTTAATCCTCAGCATGCAAAATTAGATAGTTGATTTGGTTTATGTCCATGTTTTCAATTCAAACATTATGAGCAGATGAATGAGGCTTAAATCACTGTCCAAAGATTGAGGAGAAGCTTCTCTCTCTCTGTATCCTAGGGCTGCCACTGAAAGGAAGAAAAGTTAGGCTGAGAAGAAGCTGGAAAAATGAGAAACCTAGCTCTGCCTTCTTCTATTTTCCTGAGAGATCTTTGTGTGGAAGTAAAAAATACAAAATCATTTACATAGGCATGTCTCTGCAAATAACATGCAAACAACCTCGTTTGCTAAAGTATTCAGATTATTGATTTTTGGTCCTGTCAACTCAATTTTCCTGTCTTCCCTTTTGACAGGAATTCAACAAACACCTGCATTTCATGCAAAATAATTTCTCCACTCTCAATGTATTTAACTTTCATTGTAACTTTTAAATTACTTCTGTCACCAAATCTGTTCAATTTTTAAATTGTAAGCTCAGAATCTATCAGGTACATTGTAGTTACAGTAATTGTTTGGTATCAAATACAAATAGTTATGCATTCATGGTATATCTGATTTACTCTGAGAATTCCCTTTAAAGAAAGATTATCTTTGATGGATCTTTAAGTACAAATGCTTAATGAGTTAAACAGAAAAAAAAAAAATAGCAGCCCACAGAACTTTGATGTATCATTTCTTTTTATTAACCAAACATGCAACAATAAAAGCATTGTGAATGTTTCAAATTCTTAATGAGTCTTAACCTCAATGCATGCATGTGTGCATGAATGTATGCATTTGAGATAAATGTATATGTATGTCAAATATAAGTACATATATACATATATATGTATATCACAAAGGCACATATATAAAGCAACACTGGGAGTTTTTATGTGTATTTGTATTTGTGTGTGAATCAAATATAAAAATATATCTTACGAATACATCTACAGAGAAAGCAACCTAAAAACAGAGAGAGAGAGAGAGAGAGAGAGAGAGAGAGAGAGAGAGAGAGATCATGTGTAACTTAGGGAGGACATCACTTTTCAGACCAGACTTGCAATGAATTTGGAAAGTAGTCCTGCTGCTTCAATCCTCCATGGCTGTAGTTACAGGTATGAGGCAAACACTGACTCGGCATTTCTTTGTTGTTCTAGTTGGAAGCAGAGTCTCATACAGCTCATACTTGCCTTAAATGTGCTAAGTAGGTGAAAATGAACTTGAACTTGTGATTCTCTTATCTCTACGCCCTGGGTGCCTACTTCTGCAGCCATGGGTTAATCCAAGGCTTTCTGAATGCAAGGAGAGCACTGTACCAAATACACATTATTCTAGCCTCATTTTCTTTAGTTATAAAGGATTGCTTTTTAAGGATTTGCACATAAAATGACTATTTTCATGATTTTCTACTAAACTGCTAGAGAACGTTTTTTTAAATATTTGATTTAAACATACTCACAGTGATTATAGTAGTATGCACAAGACCAATACTAATTCTGGCCAGACAAAATCCCAGCAGGGAGGGAGGGAGGGAGAGAGGGAGGGAGGGAGGGAGGGAGGGAGGGAGGGAGGGAGGGAGGGAGGGAGGGAGGGAGGGAGGTAACAAGCTACTAGCTGAGGAGCACTGGTATGCAATGAGTGGGAGAGTGAGAGGAAGCTTTCTTTAATTATGAAATCATTGGTAGATCAACCACATGCCAGGGGGACCGCACTCCTGAGAGTATCTGGGCAATGCAAACAGGACCGGATGGGAAAGAAAAACTAAAAAGAAATTAAATGTTGAGTAGGAAGGTACAGGAAGGTGGGATGGGTGATTAGGGGAGGAGTTGTTGAGGGGGTTTATTAGTTCAAATTATATTGTATGAAGTTCTGAAAGATTAACAAAATTGATTTTCAAGAGAATGTCATTGTCATTGTCTATTTCAGAAGAGTATGTGGATAGCTGAGATTTCTCCCATATTTGATATCAATATTTAAGTCATTTTCTTTGTTATTTGACTCCTTAAAATAATGTTCTCTTTTTTGTTTTGTTCTTCTAGGTAACTTTTAAAGCATCCAGACACTCAGTTTCCCCAGATTTAAAGTACGTTCTACTGGCATATGATGTCAAGCAGGTAAAAGAATTCTTTCTTTTCTCTGCGGATACATAGATGGCAGTTCATAGCTATAGTTAGAACTGCTTGGGCATATGGAGTGTGACCGGTTAAAAAAGAAAATATGGCTGAAGACAAAATAGTTGACTATCAAATAACCAGAACAAACTGTCAGGTGCCAGTGACAAATGAATTAGCGTTAGAAAATATAGCAGAGGTGTGCTTGTTTTCAGGATAAGCTCGTCAGCACCCAGGGAGGTAACTTGGGTGTATGTAGGTCTTTCCTACTAAGCTATGCTCTGAGCTCAGTGTGTATACAAGTAGAATACTGTTTCAAATAATAGATAGCATATGTTTTTGGCGGTATGTTTAAAGTTTTGCTTGTGTGTGTGTGTGTGTCTGTGTATGTGTATGTAGCCATTTTGCCAGCTGGTGTCAATTTAAAAAATATTTGGTGTGTGTGTGTGTACACATGAATGTGAGTGTGTACCTATGTAAACATTTGTATAAAGGCAGGTATGTGCATGGTAGAGAATACATATGGAGGTCAGGAACAATCTCTGTGCTAGTCCTTGGTTTCCACCTTGTGTGAGACAGGATTTCTTTGCTATTTTTCTGCTTCTACACAGCAGGCTTACTGTCTGTGAGTTTCTGTGGATTCTTCTGTCTCTGCTCTCCATTTCCACAGAAACAATGTACTCACAGACCTTATGTGCCTGTGTTTTTCCAGGGTTCTGAGGAATTCAAACCTAGGTTCTCAGGTTTTCACAGCTACTGCTCTTACTTGTTGGTGTCTACACTGTACTGATGATGGCATTGGAGTATAAGCTATATAGTCTCAGACAATATCCTAAGTACGATGGCAAAAGAAATTAACTTTAAGAAAACACAACAATCTTTTCTCAGTCACTGCCTCATTATTCTCCAGATTTAGAGTACTATTAGAACATACATATGGAAAGAGAGTGTTTTGTACATAGATATAATTTGCACAGTTAAAACACAAAGTCGGTGTTAAAAGGCAATTCAGCACATTAGTTTCTGTAGAGAGTAAATGATGGAAGATTATTCAAGAAAGTTTTATGAGCTTTAGGACAGACAATAAAAATTTATGGAGTTAAGACAGAAAGCCTCATATAACGCATCAAAAGACTCCGAACACATGACATTTCACAGTTCAGAAGACTTGGTGTTTAATGTGTTAGCCTTTCTGAGTGTACGTCTGATGTGTATCTTTAAAGTTTATATTCTTATTGAAAATAATTTATTCTGAAGAAGACGGTGAGGTTGTCATTCAGGCTTATATCCCTGTTAAATATCTTGGTGATTTTGATCGACTGTTGCTCTCTCTGTGTTTTCTTCATTTGCAGATTTTATAAGTAACATGTTAGAGTGATAAAATATATCTTATATATGTAATAAATAGAAAATATTAAAATCTACTATAAGACTGTAAATTAATGCTACCTAGGTGAGTTTAAACTTGACTTTCCATATAAAGGAATTAATGAAATTTTATTTTTTAATTATGTTTGGGCATGTGTTTGTATGTGTGTGTATGTGTGTATGTGTGTATGTGTGTATGTGTGTATGTGTGTATGTGTGTGTGTGTGTGTGTGTGTGTGTGTGTGTGTGTGTATTATGGTATATGTATGGTAGTCAGAGGACAGCTTGGGGAGGTTTTTCTCTGCTTGTAGGTCTCAAATATTAAATTCAGATTATCAGCTTTGGTAGCAAAAATGTTTTCCCTCTGATCTGTTTGCTGAACCAAGGAACACTGATATGTTAGCATGCCTTAGTAGTCATTGCCATCAAAACTAGAGAGATAAACATTCATAGCAATGGGAGTCTAGAAGTCAGAAGTGGGCTTTCTTGAGTGTAGTCGAATGAGTTATGGAAAGACTACAAGAGCAGGCTAACAGACAGAGGATAGTCTTTTCAACATATGGTGCTCAAATGAGCAGATATCCACAGGCCAAAGGAAACTAAGTGGCCAACCAACAGGCTCAGTGGGTAAGAGTGTTTGCCACAAAGCCTAATGATCTGAATTCCAGCTCCAGGACTCATACAGTAGGAGAAGAGATCTCGTTCTTACCCATTTTCTTTTGACTTCAGCATGTGTACTGCCCTGCCAGAGTTGTTTTACTATTTGGAGATGTCTACAAGGTATGGCCTTACAAGAGGAAGCATGCCACTGGGGGTGGGATTTGAGAATTTATAACTTAGTTTTTACTCCAGTTTGCTCTCTCTGTGTTGTGCTTGAGGTTAGGATGTATCTTCTACCTGTCTGCTTCAGACACCATACCTAATACCTACTGCCCTGTTTCTCCACCAAGACGGGGCACTTATCCTTCTGAAACCACAGCCACATAAAGCCACATATGCTTCCTTCCATAAGTTGCTTTTCATTTTATCTCAGCAACAAAAAATAACTAATACAAGCAACAAATGGAAGGAATTCTAAAAATGTAAAACTTAATAACAGGGAGAAAACAACCATATAAAAGTAAAAGGAACCCACATGTGAAAAGAACTCATGAGAGATGCTGTCTGTGTGGCTGATCATTTCTGTCATTAGCACTAGTAGAACCCACTTAAAACCACGAGTAACATCAGTCACCACATATCTATAAAAATGAGTTAAGTATTTTAAAGACATTGTTAACATTACATTGTAGCAGCTTAGAGAGCAATAAAGCCACTCCAATATTGTTGCTAGAATTGTGTTAAAGCTTATAACTTATCTTGGTAAATTTTTTTTTTGTGAGTGTGTCTTGATGGTGGTGTTTATAAAAATCAAACTTCTGCTACTACCCAGCACATCATAGAAGTTTTCCAAGTGGCATGAAACTTAGGTTCATGCAGTGATATGTATGTACATACTTACAGCAGTAGTTAGTTATTTACTTTTTCATTTGCCTGGTAGTATGCTTGATTGATTATTTATTTACTTATTTTGTTCAGTGTGAGATCATACTACACAGCCCAAGATTACCCAGAAACTCCATAATTTAATTTTAAGTATTAGTTAGGGAGTTGAATACAGTTCAGTCCATATATTTATCTATTAGCATAACTAAATCCTGGTATGTAATTGCCACATACCACAGAAATAAAGCACAATGGTAATCTCACTACTTAGGAGGTAGAGGAGTGAAAATTCAAAGTTCAAAATCCTTAGCAACATAGAGAGTTCAAACCAAGCCTGAGGTATATGAGACCCTCTTTGTTACCTTAAATGACACAGATGTTCTTTCATTTGTGCATGGCTAAATGGTTGTAAAGCCATATAATAGCATACAGCCCATAAAGAAAAAAATGGTCTCATATATGCAACAACATGGGTGAATATTCAGGATAACAAATGAGTTTTTAAAAGGCAATCTTCAAATCTACAGAGCATATGTTTCTATTTATATACCAATCTGGAAACAAGAAAATTGAATGGAGGAAAGAGACTATGAATCTCTCAGGCATGAGAAGAAAAGTAGAACGTTTCCTCTTATTTTGTATAACAAATTGTTTGCTCTTGGTTGGGAGAAAATGTTCTGCGTCTGGACTCTGTGTCTGTCAGTACCCTGAAATCTTATATTAGAGTTCTAAAAATGTTTTGACTTACTTAAATCATTTTCGTTTTGTGTGTTTATTTATTTACAGTGTGTGTGTGTGGAAATATATCTGCCCCGGTATGTGTGTGAAGGGCAGAGAACCATTTGCAGGGGCCAGTTCTTTCTTCCTACCTCATGGGGCTCAGGGATTGAGCTGGGGAGATGAAGTGTTGGCATCTCTACCAGAAGCCATTTCACCAACTCCTGCAGGATGGTTTCACACTGGGTGAAACCAGAGGAGAAGTGGCGTCTGCAAATGTTCTTATAACTACATATGAATTTATAATTAGTGCAAAATAAAAACATCTAGTGACTGAAAAGGTGTACCTAAAAAAGTTTCTAAAACTTAAAATTTATAGAAAATGCTAGCTCAATTTGTTTCATCAAATATGTAAATTATAAAAAGTCTTTGAACTGTTTTGCTACTCTGAGTTACTAGAAATAGATAAGGATTTTCTGTACTTGTTTACACATTTACTTTTTAAGCAAATCTGATAGAATTTTAAAGATTTGTGAATGAGGTAAGTTAAAAATAGAAAGAATGATCACATACAAAAACACCCTGTTATCACCCCTTGAGTATCTCATCTCTGCCTCTATTGAGCACTTGTTTGTTTTGGTACAACAGTGTGCAGTGTTTAGATTCAGAGAAGTTATGTATCTATTTGAGATATTGCATGATGTGAAATGTCCAGTAGTCGGTTCATTCCAGATACTATCACTAATTTTCCCTGTAGGGGTTTAAATAATAAGGGCTCCCAAGGGCTCATGTATTTGAATGATGTGGCATAATTTGAAAGAATTAGGAGGATTAGGAGTTGTGGCCATATTGGAGGAACTGTGTCATTGGGGGTAGGCTTTGAGGTTTCGACAGTCTATGCCAGGCCCAGAGTCTTTCTATCTGCTGTGGAACGGGATGTGGCTTTCAACTACTTCTCTAGCACCCTGAAACTGTAAGCAAGCCTCTTTTATAGAAGTTGCCTTGGGCATAATGCCTTTTCACAGCAACAGAACAGTGGCTGAGACAATTCTAAACACAAAAACTGAAGTAGCTATTCTCTTTAATTTGAAGAAGTTAAATAATTTAGGGTTATCTTCAAAGAAGAAAATTATACAGTATGAAACAGAAAACTAGAATAGATACTGGTAAGATGTCTCAGTGGACAAGCCTGCTGCCACCCAAGGTCCATCCTTTCTGGCACCCACATTGTGCCAGAAGAGAACTGAGCAGGAGAGAATCGGTTCCTTCAAGTGGTTCTTTACCCACATGCCATGGCATACACATACACACACACACACACACACACACACACACACACACACACACACACACACACACACACACACACTAAATAAACATTTTTATAACTAAAATACCTTAGCCAAATTATATTAGCAATATAGGAAAATAAAACCAACAGAAAAAGTGTGTCCCTAGGGACAAATATTTATAATCTCAAGTCTTACTTTTCATCTGTAAAGAAAAGAGGAGAATTTTTAATATAACATAATTTCTAAAAGAGATGGGAGCTCTAGAGTTTTAACATTTCTTTTTACTAAAAATTGTAAAGAGTGAATTTTAATATTTATTGATATATAAGATATATCAAAGAACTTTTGCATATTATATGGGCCTGAATTCTTTAAAGCAAACATGTC
This sequence comes from Phyllotis vaccarum, assembly GCA_033318265.1. Lineage (NCBI taxonomy): Eukaryota > Metazoa > Chordata > Mammalia > Rodentia > Cricetidae > Phyllotis > Phyllotis vaccarum. Next base: position 29,934,198 of record JARWLC010000016.1, read on the forward strand.
CATGTCACCATCTCCTGGATTAAGAAAGCAAAGCTTTGCCAAACACCTTTCTAGCCAGTTGCATGGGATATAACTCTTCAGATTTCACTGCTTAGCTTCGATAGTTTTGTATTTAATACAAATATTATCATGAAGTATATTCTTAGGTTTACACTTTCTCATCAAGGGTCATATAGAACTTACCCATGGTTCTCAGTAGCTCTCAGATAGAATGTTTTTATTTTTTCTCACTACTATATCCTATACTACAAGATATACCATGGTTGATCCACTCCACTGATGATTTAAGCTTTGAAAGTTGTCATGAGTAACAGATTATGGTGATTAAAGGTTTTTCTTTGTCTCCCTCTTTCCTGTGTGTAACCCTCCTTTTCCTTTATCTCTTTCGACACAAGTTTACACAAGCCGGAGAAAACTGCTGAGCCTTCAAATTGTGATATGAAAATATAAATTGGGTTCATCATTGTGAACCACATAAAGTTCCCATAAGTTTAATATTGATATTCTAAGGAGGAAGCAGGCTCAGAAATATCCATGTCCTTATTCATAGGCTTTGCTGTGGGATAGGAGCAGATCAATCCTGATTGCAGATGTTCTGGTCTTTCTATTACACTATCTTCAATTTAAGAACTGTCAGGGTTTAACCTGTGTTCAGATATTATTATTTTCACAATTATTTACATATATTATAAACTAAATTCTAATTAATTTAAAAATTAATTCAACTTCCATTACATATATTGTATTTTTAATTTTTTGTTACATTTTATTTATTTGTATGTGGGTTCATATGTGTGCTACAGTGTTTGAGTTGAAGACAGACAAGAGATTGCAAGAGTCAGTTGTTTGTTTACTATGTGGGTACCAGGGATTGAACCTTGCTAACAGCACTTTTACCTGCTAAGCCAACTGGCAGACTCAGACACACATTATTTTGATACCCAAGTGGTATTTTGTCATATTTCTCCAGGCGTACTCATTGTATATCTTCATGTTTTAAATTATTCCACAAACATTAATTATCTAAATGACATGTGGGTGCATTTCATTGACACACATTTAATCTTTTTAAAGGATTTAAATAATTTCATTATATTTTAGTATGTATATGTGCTGTGGGTGTGCTTATGTATGTGAACACATGCCATGAATGTTTCTGTGTATTGTGTGTACTTGTGTGTATGTGCACACACATGCATGTACATACTTCATGTGTGTGTGTTTGTGTGTGTGCACACATGTATGTGCACACTTCTGTGTGTGTGTGCAAACAATCAAGTGCAGTTCAAAGGACAGCTTGCAAATTGGTTTTCTCCTTCCAAAATAGGCTCCTCAGGATTTAATTTAGGTTGTTAAACTTGGTGGTAAGTATCTCTATCCACTGGGCTATCTTCTCCGGCCTAAAATTATTTTAAACTAGAAACAAAACTTTTCAGTATGACTACCCTTGATATAATCAAATATTTCTGAGAAAAATATTTGTACCTAAAAATTACCTTCTGCTGTTTTGACATTATTCTCACCAAATGTCTACATCTTGGTTAACTGGGATCTATGTATTAACAGTTTGAAGCCACTGTTTGATCAGTTTTCAGTAGGTATTAGCTGACAACTATGTGGAATTTTTGGACCATTTGATTTATTTAGTATGTGGAACCTTAAGCCACTTTTGAACACTGAGCATCAGTGTTTTGTACATAATATATTAAAGGAAAACATAAAACAACTATTTTAAGAATTGTTTATCCAAATTTATAGATTCTTTATTGCTTGTTTCAAAGCATGTTAAGGGATGGAGAGATGCTTCTTCAGCAGTTGAGAAAGTCATTGCTCTTCCTGTGGATCCAAGTTTGGTTCCCAACACTTATGTTAGCTGACACATACCCACTCTTAACTCCAGCTCTACCAAATCCAAGACCCTCTTCTGCCATCTGAGAGTAGCACACATGCACACACATACACACACACACACACACACACACACACACACACACACACACACATGCACACACACCTGTCAAACATAAGAAAAATTAACTTAAAATACATGCTAAGTGGACTTGGTTTTTTACACTATCTGTTTCTTCCTTCTTATATTCTGTTTGTAGCCAGATACCAATTAGATTAATTTAACGGTTTCATTGTAATGATTGTGGTCTTTGATGCATCACAGTGCATAATAGCTGAAAGAATTAGCTCCTCCAGAATACAAAAGAAACAGTGAAAGATTCCTTTACATCTGTACAATACTTGGAATACATGGTATCTGAGTGTATTCATTTATACATGCATTCACATGTATGTAGTTGCACAGGGAAGCAGAGTCAGCTTTGTGTGTTAGTTCTCAGGGGTCATACTTATTGTTTTTGATATGGCCTTTCACTAGCCTGGGTCTTGCCTATCTGTCTAGGTTGGGTGGCCCTTTAATTTCTACATCCTCAGTTCTGGGTTTACAGCAGTATATGTATTACACAAGGCGTTTAACAAGGGTTCTAGGAATCAAACTTAGGCCCTTGTGGTTGCAAAGCAAACATTTTTATCAACTGAGTCATATTTCAAGCTCTAGGAATATAACACTCCTCCCCTGATGTTTGCTGTCTGTTCTCCACACTGTAAAGTGGATTTACTGTTTTGCAGACTTGGCTGCACGCACACTATACTGTAGGTCTATAGACAAAGTCCTCCTTATGATAAATATCTGATTGAACTAAGAAGTAATCTCTGTAAAATGAATCATGCACGCACTACTGCTTGAAAAAGTAACTCTTCTCTAGTGAATTATCTAATTAAGTTCTGGGTCTTAATACTTCAGTACTTTACAATTACACAGACGTCTTTAAGAAGTCTGTGGGTGTGCAGTCTGGCCATGGGATTGTCTAAACCATTAAGCTTTATACATGTGGCGTGTCCTGCTAATTTGACTAATACCATTAATGATAAACTTACAGATAGACCTGGGAAAATGTCTCAGTGGTTATAGGATTTTCTGTATAAGTATTAGGACCTGAGCACCCACTTAGAAATCTAGTCATAGCTATGCACCTGCTTTTTACCTCGGTGTTAGACAGTGGAAGTAAAGATAGGAAGATTCTGGGGCTTGTGCTGCCAGCTTAGCTCCAGTTTCAGTGAGAGATACTGACTCAAAAGAGTAAGGTAGAGAGTGACGGAGCAGGATGCCTGCTATCCTTTTATGGCCTCCTGATATGCACAGATGCAAACACATGCATATGCATATGTGCATGCCCAGAAATATACAAATGTATATACTAATAATTTTAGTAAATGAATATATTATAATTCATTATGTAGAATAAAATGCATTTATTGTGTCCAATATTTACTTGTGTACATACTATTCATCCACTATTATTTTGTCACATATCACTTTAAAGTAACAGAAGACACAACTAAACATATCATGGTTAATACTACATTACCAAAATGTTATCATCTTATGAGCTAGGACTGTTCTGCTTGTGTAGTAGTGGAGTTTCTTGGTCCCGGGCAGCCAGAGGCCCAGACCCTGCTGCGCCAGACCCCTTAGCTGCCTGCCACTGCTGCTCAGGCCCCCAGAAATGACTCAGATGCTTATATTAACTTCATGCTGTTTGTCCTATCACTCAGGAACATTGCCAACTTGCTCTTACATCTTAACTCAACCCATTTCTATTAATCTGTCTGCCACGTGGTCCGTGGCTCACCTGTGTTCCTTACATGTTGCTCCTTGGGCGGCTTGCTCGATCTGCCTGACTCTGCCCTGCTTCTGCCACCTATGCTCTGATTTCTCCTCCTACTTTTTCTATGGTGCCTGTCATGGCCCAAAACAACTACTTTATTTAAAGATTGATATTCACAGCATACAGAAAGACATTCCCACATCATGCTTGTCTAGGACTGACTCCATAACAAGACAGTAATTTACTGTATGAGTGTTTTGGGTACAAAATTCTTGAAGGGATTGGTTTGGAGGTCCAGCATAGTATACTTTCTGTGACAGATGACAGAGGTGGCCACTATGGCCATTGTGTGCTCTTACAGAGCTGAAGGAAGGACATCTGTATTCTTTTACTCACATAGCTGACAAGAACACCTGGCTGTCATCCCAGAGTCTAGGTGATTCTCATGTGAGCCTCTCCATGGGCCACTTGAGTGTCCACATGGCATGACATCTGGCTTCTTACAGTGGTGATTTGGCAGAGCCAGGTGGAATCTGCAGTACCTTAAAATTATCTAGCCTTAAACCTCATCAACTATCTCTGCCATTGTACTCTGTCACATAGGAACATCTGTGCTTCCGGTGGGAAATTTGATGAGAAGGTATAGAAGTAAAGGGGTCAGCTTATTGGTGGCTCTTTGCTCATCATTAATCGAGAGACAGAATGATTGAACCATATTAAATCTGAGCACAGTAAACCATGAGAACACCATGCCACTGGCCTGGCAGACATGTTATTTTAATAAAATGCTTATGTCTTTCAATCTAACTAGCACACTTTTAAAAAATGACTCAAAAAATAAAAATTTCACCAGAAACTTTAGTCTGAAAGTAGGTAAAGCCTCCAACCATGGGCTGAAGGGTAACTAGGCCCTAGGGGCCTCCGAAGGCCAGCCAGTCTAAACCAGTATGAGGAGCATAAATGTAGGACACTTCTGGAGAGCAAACCTGAGTCTGCTTGAAGGCCTGAGTAACAGAGACAGAGTCCTGGTGAGAGATGACTTGGTCCAAAGAGAGATGACCATACACCATAGTGGCAGATGCCAGCAGAGCTGACCTTCTCCCAGACAAGAAGGGGTATATAAAGGCTTACCCCTTCCTTAGTAAATTAAACATTACTTTCAACATTGTTCCTGCAGTCTGTCTTGTTGATTTCGAGCCTTCTTGACTTCTCTCCCAAGGGAAAGCTTCCTGGGACCATGCCACAAAGGGGAGTGAGTACATTCCCAGAAAGAGATTTAGTGTCTCAGAAAGCCTTACAGAATGAAACGGAAGCATAAACAATAACAAGTCTGTAGTGTGTGGGTCTACACATAAACTAAGACTACATACATGTGCATACCACTAGTCATTCATTTAAAGCCTGGTGCCACTGCAGAACTCCAAAGTTGAGGGCCACTTGATTTCTTTGCTTCTCTTGCCAATGTGGCCATATTAAATAAAATCTCCTTCTTACTATATGTACTTCTATTACTTTGGTTATTTTTAAAATATATGTGTACATATGTTTCTTGGTGTGGTTTTGTGCATGTGAGTGAAGTGTCTGTGGTAGAAGAGGGCATTAGATCCCACTATGCTGGAGTTACAAGCAATTGTAGCCCTATGTCTGAGCTAGGACTTGAATGGAGGTTCTCTGCATGAACAGTATCTACTCTTAATTCCTCGATCATCTCTCAGCCCCATAATTTACCCATCTGAATTGTCTTCTCGAGGACAGGTTGCCAATCTGTGCTTCCAGAGACACAGTCTGTGACCACAACTGTTAACAACTATAAAGTAAGATATTGACTCCATGATAAATGATAGTGGAGTGAGGTAGCTCAGAAGCCAGCTGAGCAGTCGTAAACAGAGAATGTGTTTTGTATGTGTCAGGATCATTGTTTATCCTGCATAGGCTGGTGCTGTTTGCATAGCTTGTGTGAATGTGTGTGTGTGTGTGTGTGTGTGTGTGTGTGTGTGTGTTGTGTGTGTGTGTGTGTGTGTGCATGTCTGTGTGTGTGTTTGGGGGAGGAGATCACTGAAGTTAATTTAAACTAATGTCAGGTAATAGCCATTCCCAGGGATCAGTGTGGTGGTTAGACAAGGATTTAATAAAACAAATTGCTTTAGTTGCAGAAACCAAATTACTGTAATTACAAAAATAGTCATAGTTCAACCAAATAGTGTTTTCTTAAATTAATATATTCCAAAAGTTTGCAGCTGATAGTCACAGCAAGACAACAAGAACATCTTGATGGGATGGTGGGACATGAAGACAGACATCAAGATGGGCAAGGAATGAGGCAGAGTCAAGCCCAAGATAAATAAAGCCCAGAAGAAATTGTAATTTGGCTCTGGAGCTATAGCATTTCAACCGCTCCACAGTCTCCAAAACTTCATCAGTTAATCAGCCTTGCAGGTTGTTTAGTGGAGGTTATGGATCTTTCTAGAAACTTTTGTTCATAGAATCTTTAGTTCAGGGGCTGCCACAGAATGGAAATAATATGTACTTTCTTATTGCACTAATAAAACTTTCCATATCAAAGTATTGCTGGTGCAGGTGGCACATCTGCTGAGATTTCCAGCTTCCTGTGTCCTGGAAAAAAGAACTGGACCAGAGAGACATGAATGGTAATAGAAATAGAACTAGTTTATTATAAAGGGAAAAGGTACTTCTGAGGGTAGGAAGAAACAGATCAGAGAGCTAAAGAGGTGAGCAGAGCTGTTGACTTATCACCTCCTGTGATGAGCCTTCTTCAGTAGGGGTAGATGAGGGCAGTGTTGGAATTTCCTCAGTTTTGTCACATATAACTACATGGCAGGAGGATTTCCATGCCTTCTGCCATCAGATGTCTGTTCTGTGTTTGATCTCATTCTCACCCTACTCTACTATAACAGGAGTAGAAGGGTGAAGCCAGTTCTACATAGCAAAAGGAGTCCTTAACACTTCCACTCTATTCTGTGGCTCTGGCAGTCCTACTTTGTTATTTCTAATGTGGATTGACACCTGCCCATGCTAAGTTCAGGGAAGGAGATCTTGAGCAACCATCATACTAAAAACACCCAGGGAGGAAGCTATGTCTTTGCAACTAACATTTCAAGTTTAAAATCCTACAGATCTTGTAATTCTTGCCATGGTGCTTAATCAGAAGGCACAGATTACTCTATTTAGTGGTGTCCATTCTGAAAAGCATGAAATACAAAATAACAAGACCTAATTAGTGACAATAATAATTTTTAGTGTAAATGGAAAGCCTCAAATAAGACACAAAACAATACAGAATATGGGTCCATATCAATAAATCCTAGAGCCATATTTTCTGATTATGCCAGCACAGCATTCGACTCCTAATTGAAGTTAACATTAGTTAACTGTGCATTACTTTATCACAGAAATAGCTAGTTCATAGCTCATAGGTAGTAGTATAGCCTGTAGAGCATCTTCATTAGCCAAAAAGAAAAAAAAAAAAAAGAAAAAAAAAAAACCTCAATTTTTCTGAAGAGGGATGAATAATATTATTAGAGTCATAAAGCCAATTTTTTTTTTAGTATTTTTATTTAAAAGTTTTATTTTTTTTTCATTTTACATACCAGCCACAGATTCCCTTCTCTCCTCTCCTCCCACTCACCCCTCAGCTTCCCTCCACCCCATCCCTATCCACTCCCATGGGGAATCAACAAGCCTGGCATATCAAGTTGGCATACCAGTAAGATGGTATCTCAGAGTTGTTTAGATTTCATGAAGGCTAAGGATTTTGAGCAATTCCTTAAATGTTCCTTAAGGGCCAATGCATTTTTAAAGCCCACAACTGTAAAATGACCGAAGTTTATTACAAAGAAAATTTACTTTAGGACTGGGGAGACTCAGGGTTACAACCCAGGGGTTTGATTTTTGAATCTGTATCGCACACATGAATAGCAAGGTGTGCCTATGTGCTCCTGTAACAGCAGCTCTATGGAGAAAGGGAACTGAAACTGGTGGACCGCTGGCTATAGCCTAGCTTAAGTTTCAGTGAGAGACCTTTTCTCAAGGGAATAAAAAAGGGGAATGCCAGAGGATACCCAAATTCCTTTTGTGGATTCTACACACATGCATTGGCTCTGGCAAATCCCTCCCCTTAACATAAATATAGAGAAAGGGAAAAAGTGAGTAGAGAAGGGAGGAGGAGAGGAGGGAGAGAAGGGGGGAGGGGAGGGGACATTATATATAAGTAAGTAAATAAGTAAACAACAGGCCTGAATGTAGCTCATGGGTAGAGTACTGATCTACTATTTACAAAGTATGAGTTTAAGCCTCTTCTGCACTTGAGATTAGAAACCCTACTGAAGAAGGCTAGGGGATTAACCTAAGCAGAGCCTTAATTCTCAAGAAAGCCTTCTGCCCATCAAAGATATGTCCCAGGCTCAGAATATAATAATGGCATCTCTGTGTTTATTAATGTCATAGAGATACATATGGGAAACTTCACTAACATCCATTCCTTAAACTGCTTTCTGCATCTTTAACATTAAACTTTTGAATAATGTCTGATTTAAAATGGCTTATATTTTGTACACAAATTGCATTTGTTCATAATATTCCAAATTAAAACATCCTTAGTCTTTTTCCACATCATGGTCTAGCTTTGTCAGAATCCATTTTCCTTATAAAGTTAAGGGGAAGACTAAGTGTTTTCTTTTGACAGTTCTAGTTCAGTCAGAGGATGTGCCTGTCAGTACAATAGTATTGCCTTGAGGGAGAGAATTTTGTTAATGATTTGCATTATTGAATTTTGTACATTCAATAATTCAACAAAAACAAAATAACAGGATACGTGATTTCTTTTATTCCCTCATAATTTTTAAACAAAATGAGTTTTATATTTATTGGTGTAATGCGAAATTTATGCTTGTTATAACAGGTACTGCGAGAGAAGGGACTTTCTAAATGATGTTGTGGAAGATGATGACAATTAGAGGTTATGATATGACTTTTATATTATTGTGAAGCAAAGGTAAATTAGTTCTGAAGTGAGCAGAGACCTATGTTTTCAGAAAAATCCTTCACACAATTATGCTGCGATATACAAGGCATGTGTCTTTTTACTTATCACTGCACTTGAAGGACATTTACAGTTTTCTTCCCTGGAACTATCATTGCATTAGAGTTCTGAGAGATGATTAGATCAAAAGACTGAAGCATGTCTTCATACTTCTAAGAAGTTTGCTTAGGTAACACTTCTACCTCTTGTTTATTACTGAATATATGATTTTTATCCTTATTTATTAATTTAATAGCAGAAGTTCACTACATGTATTGTGTACAGCTGCTGTACAAAAGACAGTTGAGGCAACCTATCTACTGAATGTTCAGTTTTAATAATTACCAGGTTAATGGGACCTTGGTACCTCAATCTGTAGGGTATGAGACTTAAAATAACCCTTTGAACACAAATTTTGGAACAAGAAAGCCAATTGAATCAAGCATGATTTTCTTAAATAGAATCAAATCCGCAGGCCATGCATTTGCTAGATGTAGGATGTTTTTAATCACAAAACATAAATATTAATTTAAAATTCTTCTAGCCACTGTCTATAAAAAAACGTAGTAGCATAACAGTATTCTGTGTACCACAGACAAGAAACTGAGCAAAACAAATGACTTGCCCAGGTGTTTTGTTTTTCATCTTGTGTATGTAGCTGGAAAGAGGGAATGAAGAATCAACTATATAACAAATCACAGGGTGATACGTGTAGACCAAAGCTTGGTTTTTAATTTTGCTGTTATTTACTTCTACTTTCCACTACAGATTCATATGGATGCTAGAGTAGGTGCTTCCCCACTGTGACTTGAACACCTTTGGGCTTTCTGTGCTGCTCCCAGTGGATACTATGCTTGATAATATGTCCCAAAATAATATTCAAGAAGATAAAAGAAGAGAGTGAATTGGAAACCCAAAATAAAGTGTGAACTTGGCTAGAGAGCTAGCCAAACAGTTAAGAGCACTTGTAGAGAACCCAAGTTTGATTTCCAGTATTCACATTGGCAAACCAGATCACAACTACTTGTAGCTCAATTTCCAGGTCATCCAGTGCTTTCTTTTAGTCTTCACAGACACCTGTATTCACACACACACACACACACACACACACACACACACACACACACACACACACGCACGCACGCACATTACAATATGTGGAATTAAAAATAAAATAGATTATTTTTTAAATGTAAGAACAAACTATATTCAAATGACTGCTGTTTTCCTAGTTAAATTGCTAAGCCATCTCACTAGCTTTCAATTAGTTGAGATTTATGGATAAGAAGAATACTGATAAATGCAACAAATGTGTTAGATTTGCAGAATGCTTCATCTCTCAGAGGACTTGGAACCAAGTTGTCCATCTAAGGAATCAAAAAGACCACCATGGACTTACATGGGGGAAGAATTCACAAGGTGGAGGCCCCTTCTTCAGCAACAGTTTGGAATGGCAAGGTTGATGTGCGGTTGAGATATTAAATGGGTCAGAGGTCATGCTGGAGTGAAAGGATGTCATGGGTAATCAGGCCTATCTTTGACCAACATGACTGTTGGGTGACTGTGCACACAGGAGTGACCCAATGTTAACCCACATTGTTATTTCTGAGAATTGAAACACAGGATATTTTTCTTCCCCAGGATTATAGCACAAAAAGCCACTTTCTTGCAATTTAACATTTAAAATGACTGGATTGTCTTAATATTCAACACGTGCAATGTTTGTGTTGATTTATATCAAACCTTTAAGAGACACGGGCATGAAAAGAACACAAATATTCCACAGCTTTTCATCTTGAGCGACAGCTCCTGCCTTTAGAACTCACTCTGGGGCACAAAGGGCATAGAATTTCCTGGGAAAAAAGTTATCTCCTATGACTCAGAGAATATGTCATCAATGTGTGGGTCCCTCAACCCAGCAAAGAGCATCTTAGCCAACACAGGAATGCAGATGAAGTCTTGCTTAGCAGATGGTATCTCTGGTTCTTTGAGGTCATGTCAGATGGCAAACACTAAGTGGGTCTGCCAGAAAATTCCAGTCCATTTGGGAAATTATATGACTAAAGCCAAGTATGAGTCTTTTACTCTGTCAAAGAATAAAAGGGGTGGAAGTCATTTTGACAGGTCTCGGAAGCATCTTAGTAAATGAACAAAGCAGAAGAAGCCATAGTTGCTGATGTTAATGGAAAGACTGTTGAACTTGAGCAGGAGGCCAGGAATCATCACTGGACACTAATACATATGCAGTAACAATAAAGTGTAGGGTGAAATCAGCCAGAAACATAGAAATTTATTCATTCCAACCAAAAAATATATTTCCATAAAAATATGATATTTTTGCATGTGTGTGTATGTTCTTATGTGTGGGGGTGGGTATGTACAATGTGTGCACACATGTGTGGAGTTAAAGGTTGACTTCAGGGGTCATTCCTCAGGTGCTTCCTAATTCTTGAGCCCATTTCTCTAATAGGTTTAGCATTTGTCAGGTAAAATAGGTTGTTTGGTAAATAACCCTACAGATCCACCTTATCTGCCTTGCTGATTCTGGAATCAAAAGCATGTTCAGCCACACTAGGTTTTTGTTGCATGAGTTTGGGGGATTGACCTCATGTCCTTGTACTAACAAAGTGATCTATCTCTTCAGCAACCAAGCTGTCTTTTAGTTCCCCAAAACAGAATTTCTTTCATCCTGCCCAGTTAGAATCATGCCCTGTGGCATCAACTTGTTGTATTTCTACTGCAGCACATAGGTTTGTATCAGGTATCACTGTGTTATAACCTTCACTTGACATTGCGGTGTGCAATATAGAACAGTGAACACTCTGGTCTGAGCTGTGAGAAATGATATTTCCTTTCCTTATACTTGGGGTATACATGAGAAAATGCATGGTGCTGTAAATAGTGCCTGATGTTGCTTCTGAGGAGCAACCACCTCTCATTACTCTTCTTCCTGAATAAACACAGCAAAGGATTAGGAGATGGCATATTGAACAATACTGGAGAAGAATTATTGGTGTGATTCCTATGTTGCTGTGCAAGCTACATTAATGTTTTGGAGACTGTGTGTGTGTGTGTGTGTGTGTGTGTGTGTGTGTGTGTGTGTGTGTGTGTGTGTGTGTGTATTGGGGTATATATGCATGTGTGTATAGGTGCCTGAAGAAGCAAAAAAGGGTGTCAGATGCCTTGGAGCTGGAAGCACAGACAGCTCCTATAAGCTGCTCAGTATGGGTGCTGGGAATTGAACTCTGGACCACCAGATGAGCAGCAAATGCTCTTAATTCCAGAACCATCTTTCCTACCCCAAGTTACATTAAAGTTAAATACATTTTCATTTAATTTTCAAAAGGAACAACAATTTTCAAACATAAATAAATGAAAGTTGTATGTGGATGTTTGTGTGAAGGGGGTGGTGTGTGTATTGTGTGTAGTGTGTGGTTTATGATGTGGTGGTGGTGGTGGTGGTGTGTGTGTGTGTGTGTGTGTGTGTGTGTGTGTGCACATGTACACACTCTACATTCCATGTGCTAAGTTTAGAGGACAGCTTGGGAGTTTTCTCCTACCAGGTGGTTTCTTGGAATGAAACTCTAGTTATCAGGCTTGACTAGACACATTTTAGTCATTCAGCCATCCCCATCCATGTTCTCCCAGACTCTCTTCTTTCTGAAAGGAAACCAAGAACTGAGGAATCAGCTGAGATGCACTCTTAATGCCATTTATAGCATTGTATGACAAGCAATAAAGATAAAAGTGCCTCCCGATGCTTGTATGATATTAAAGAACCCTTAGGAGGCTGTTGATAGAGTTACCTTCTGGGGTTCAGATGTTTGCTTTTCTTGATAGAGTTGGTATTTCTTGTTTTCCCTAAAAAAAAAACCATCCCCATAGCTACCTGTTGCCTGTGTGTCTAAGATGAAGGATAAACAGTTATGAATTCTGCAAGTTTTTCCACATGAAAGTAGGCTTTCTGATTTACTTTTTAGTATCTCTAAGCACTACAGTTTTAAAAACGGAATGGAATTGAAAGGCATAAACTCAGGCAAGGTAAGTTTGGGCCACATCTATGAGATCATTTTGTGGTTGTCCCAGAATTCAGTGCACATGTCAGAAAGCTGTTCTTCCTTCAAAGAGGACTCTAGGTGTGCCCTGAGGCTGGCTCAGTATAGGGTCTTGTTCATGGGGTCAAAGCCAAATTCCTTCACCCATAGTCAGATAAATTTTTCTGATATATGACTGTCCCTATAGTAACTGCACTCATGACATTGATAATTATATCCTATTGAAAGCACACACACACACACACACACACACACACACACACACACTCCACATGTACAAGTGTGTCAAATCATCCTTGCTGCTGTTAGAAATTAAAGGAACTGTATTGTGGATCTGCCTGTAGTTACGGTGTTTTCTATTGCTTTCTCTTCCATTATCTAATGGAAAATGGAGAATGCTTATCCATCCGCTGAAGGCACCCCCTCATCTGCCCTCTGTTTGATGTGTGTTGGGGGTGGTTGTTATTGTTTTCTCTCTTTCTCCAGAAGGTGCCCTGAGACAATAATCAAAAGCTGACAGCATTTTTATATTGGTTCTTAGAAAATGAGGACCCAGAATGTCAAGTGTGAAAGCCTAGGCAGTGGCAGAATTTGACCTAGATAAAGTTTTTCAAATTCTCAAATAAACTATGTTTCTACCACACTACTCCTTAAAACATTCCATTTTGTAGCAAGCGGGGAAGATTTTAATTCCTCTAAAATACTATTAAAAAAATCTATCTTGATCCCTTTCAAATGCTAATTACTTGGTATTTTTCACACATTTTCTCATTTATGTCTGAATAATTAAATATCAGGAAATGTGCTAGGTACCAGGAATAAAAATAAGTGTGTACTCTTGCTTCCCACTTGAAGACTACAAATAGCACAGGAGAAAATGTATATGATCCAAAAGTTTGAATGTATTAAAATAAGGTAAGCCTCCCATTCCAATATATGGACATGAAAACTGTGATGGAGATTAAGTAGGAAGTTATAATTTAAGCAAACAAACAAACATATGGGATGATGCTTTTGAGCAAGTAGAACATGGACTCGTGAAAGGTCCTGGAATGAAGCGTGCAGCAGAGAGACTTGGTGGGGGTCTAAGTAATAGACATGAAGCACAAGAGAAGACCATCTCACTCTGGGATGGTTAATGATGAATGTCAGAGGGGCTTCATCAAGAATCCTCCATGAGACAGATTTCATATCTGTGAAGATGTTTCTAGGTCAGCTAAAACTGCAATGCTTAACTCTACCCAATATTTACTCTCTCTCTCTCTCTCTCTCTCTCTCTCTCTCTCTCTCTCTCTCTCTCTCTCTCTCTCTCTCTCTGTGTGTGTGTGTGTGTGTGTATGTATATACATGCATATGTGTATATATACATATATGCTTTGTTAGTCAAATGACAGTTGCATTTGTCAAGAACAGTCAGTTTGATTAACTAAACCTGTAGTAGATCAATGCCTTCCAAAAGATATTTTTTCCCTTTCCAATTTTCTTTGGATTCTCTACATCACCTCTACCATTTTTCCAACACATTTTCTCATTGATGTCACACTTGGTCATGGTTCCTAAGAGGATAATCTACTCTAGTTAGTTCATTCAGTTCTGTTAGATAGCCACGGCTCTTATAAAATATATCTGCTTGAGTTATTGAGATGACTCACTAAGAATGAAAAGGTGTTTGCCACCTAATGCAATGACATAAATTTAACTCCTAGAATGCCATGATAGAAAAAGAGAAATGACTTCCCCAAAGTTTTCCTCTGACATACACACAAACTCCTGTATGCACACAGTAAATAAATGTTTTTATTTTATTTATATATGTGTGTTTATGTGTGTGTGCCTGAGTATAGAGAAAACCATGAAGATCTTTAACAATTGTACCCTTTATAGCCAAGATATTGTATCCATATCCTTTTTTTGTAAAGGTTGGTTGAGGTTCTAAAATCTAAATTCTTAGGAAGGAACATCAAAGATGAATGATATTATAGGCAACAACACAAACATACCATCCATCTAGGGAGAACTCACTTTTTATTCTATTATTGCAGTATTTCAGGTTTACCCAATTTCTCCTGGTCTCTTTGCATAATCATAGCTCCATCACTAACATGGCAGTGTAGCTTAATACAAGGATTCATTGTTGGACATCAACTGATAAAATGTACATCTGCTGGGCTTCTTGAAGAATGGGTATGAAACCCTTAGAAGTTGTGACCTGGCCTCTGGGAAGTTTAAAATTGATAAATTAGATATTCCCTTGTCTTAGCTCTACATACCACCCTTTATTCCTGACACCAAATGTCATTCACAACCATTTTTATTTCACTATTGCTATGTAGAAAAACTCAAGACATGAATGATCACTTCCTATAAAATTCCCAGTGAGGTCATTCTTCACCTTTCATCATGTTAAATAATTGGAGAGCACTATTTTAAAGTCTGTCTGGCTACAACACATAAAATAGTTTTCCTGGGACACATTTGTAGAATTACTGCACAGAAATCTTTTTTATTAGGATCTCAAGATCTTCAAAATTGTTTCTGCACATGAGAATATTTAAGGCTTCCATGATATAGCAGAGGAGCATCTAAAAAAGAACTACAATGCTATATCTAATTTGCTTTTTAAAAATTCATTTCACAGTTCTGTATCAGATAGACTTTTCTTAAAATAGCTTATGAGTGATTATTAAGTCAAAACGTTATGATATCTGACATATTTTCATATTTCTTCACAAGTCAGGAAAATATTCACCAGCCAGTCTTGAAGGGAACTGGCTTCTTAAGTTAAAATAAAAACCATTTCTTTTATGCCTAGTTGTTCAAATGCATTTTACTTAATAACCCAATTAGACTTGAAAATAGTACTACAGCAAATGTGTGATTTTAAATTTTGTACAATAAAACCTTGATTAGCTAGATCAGAATGAACAAGAAATATCAATTAGCCAGAAGGATCAAAATTATAAGCCATCTCCGGAGTATCTAGAATTTAGACAGCTATTCCAGAGATGGTTGGAGGAAGTGTGCTGAAGGTTATAAGCAAGCATCTAATCTAATCCCTTTGTCTTTTATGGTTTTATAATCACTATTTGGGTATTTATATCTTTGGGGATCATTGAAGCACATTCTTTTCTCGACACTACATTCTTCTAACAAACTAGAAAAGTGGAATTAAGTTCCAGTCATTATCATCAACAAAAGCAGCAAATTTTTGACAATCCCTCAGGTAACCCAAGACCGTCAGAAACTAATTTCCAGCTGACAGACTGCAAGTCCATAAACAGACAGATGCTTATCTCAGAATAGCAATGCTGATGGTTTCAGTAACGAAAAGACGGAGGGGGGATATTCAGGGACATTCCTCCAACTTTACTGTAGAGAAGTTAGAGCTTGGGATAGTCAAGTGGCTCAGCAGGTCAAGGGTCTAGTTAGCAACCCTGAGAAGTAATAATGGTAGAAAAAAGAATTTACTAAATAGTTCTTCTCTGAACTTCACATACACTGATGCCTGCATTTACACACATAAGTGCACAAGCACATACACACACACACACACACACACACACACACACACACACACACACACAGATGCATAAACTAAAGGAAATACAATAAGGAAAGTCAGTCTTGCAATTAGGAGCTCTGTGTTGAATCTTTAGTTACATCAATTTACATTTCTTATTTCAGATATTGATAACTTTTAAAAATCACATTATTTTTACATATGTATACAGGTGTGTGTGTGTCAATATGAGTATAGTGCTGTGCAGGCCCGAAAGTAGACTTCATGGTCCAGTGCTCTGTGAGTGTGGTACCCACTCTTCATCTGTGAGAATGGTACCTACTCTTCAATGGTAAGTCATTTCTTTGGGCCCTAACAACTTTTAAGTTCTAATACCTTCCATTTTCTCCCTGAATTTGTTCTTTAATGATGGCTCATGGAGTGAGGGCAGCTCCTGGACTCCTAACATGGGTCATGCCATTGCTGTATCTACAGTGTAATTACAAGGACACTTTGAAAGAGTCAAGTACATAATGGACAATAGCACTTTTCATGTCTCAGTTATGATTTGGAGTTACCTGGCCTACAAAGTGAGATGTTGTCTCAAAAAACAGTAACCTAGATTTGAGAGATACCTCAGTGGTTTAGAGTTTGTACTACTCTCTCAGAAGACCTGAGTCTGGTTCTTAGCACCCATATCAGAACTCTTATTATTGCCTGCAACTCACATCCAAAATATCTGAGTCCCTTTCCTGGACTCTATGGGTACCTGCATTCACAAATAGACACATGTCCCCTCCACACACACATGCATGCATAATATTTTTAAAGTAAATAAAATAAAAATAAGACAATAAAATGGTATGTAATTAATCTCTTCATATTCACCCAAAAGATTATCATTTATTGCTTTTAAGCTTTTGGTTAAAGTTATTATTACCTAGTAATAAAACTGAAAGCCTCAGTCAGTAACACTTAAGTGCTATAAACTGAGCAAGCGCTTCACATCTACTTCTGCTGCAAAGACTTCCTGAAATCGATTTTCTCTCTTAGCTGTATCTCCAGAAGCCATGACCCTGCCTTTTCCAAAACATACTATGAAAGGAGGTCTCTGCTGTTAGATATGTTGATGACCGGTGAACCTTATATGATTTGATGTTTCTGGCCGAATATTGCACAAATGTATAGTTCTAGATCTAGAACAAGCAGTGAGTTCTATTAGATCTTCTCACATTATTCTCTGTGCATGTAACACTGGTTCTTTCTGTGTCGCAGCTGCACACGACGGCTGTGCCCAGTGCAGCACTCTGCTTTCTTTCTTATTAGCAGTACTCAGGGAGCTTCTTTGCCCACCACCCTTGAATTCTCTTCCTAGCCCTCACTTCAAGATGACCATTTTTCATACTTTGCTCTTCTGTCATTCCTGTGTTACTTGATAAATATTGATATGGGGAAAAATAAAGCATTGATTTTCCTCTGAACCACATCCATAAAATCCATGTCCACACTACTGTTGTTCACCAGAGTCCCCCAAGTGTGGCACTCTTTTTCTTCCAATTACAAAATATCATAATACCAAATGCACACACAAACATACACACACAAACACACACACACACACACACACACACACACACACACACACACACGCACTCACACACACCACTACATTGAGATGAAATACGAGACTAAGCCTTGATCTTTCATAAACTCTGAAGGATTTTCAGCCTACTTCAGTAACTCTGTCCAAGCTGCATGTGCCTTACTAGGAAGACTTTTGAAGAAATTCTGATATGTTTCACACTTCATTTCCCCTGTGGTTCTGCTTTCCTTCTGCCGATCATGCACCTGATTCTGAGTGAATCATTGAGAAGATGAAATTCCATTACTCACTGTGTAAGCATCTAGTCTATTGATGCAACTTTGGTGAAATTAACTCTACTAGTCTAGTTTCTTATTTTTTAAAAGCATTTATTAGACTATATTAATTAAATGTAATACTGGGTTCCAATACAGTTTTCCCATACATGAATATAGCATATTCTGTTCATATTTTCCCCTTCACTACCCTCTCTGTGCTCTTCCAGTCTCACTGATCTCCTTTCTGAAATAGTTCTACATTTATTCCCCAGTCTCTGCCTCAGCTCATTCCTTTCATTGGGAAACCAATTAGTTCACACTTACAGGAGCATGGGTGGAATTACTTATAGGACAGTGGGTGGTAGGCAACCAACTTATTAGTGGTTAAACAGCCAAAGAAAATGTCTTCCCTCCATCTAGCAACCATAACTTAACAATCAGTGCCTATATAGTGTCTGATGGGGTAAGGATAGAGTCGTAGGAACTACTCTTTGCTTATTACTTTTAACTTCCTATAAACTCCCATGAGCCTCTTTTCCCTGCCAACTATTACCTGCTTATAGATCCTCAAGTGTGAGAGAGTCCTTAATATTTCATAAGTAGTCCAGGTTATATGTTTATTAACATATAACATATTAAACACATAACCCAAGTCTCATGTGTTTAATACCATCTGCTGAGACCTTCATAGTTCAGTTACCACATCATGCATGGAGAACATCATTTGACAACACCCCATTCCTTCCTTTAGCATGTATATTCTTTCTGCCCTCTTTTCCATGGTATAGGAGATAGTTTCCTAAAGTCCAAATGTTATGAAAAACAGAAGAGTTGCTGGTTAGGCTTAAAGAAAGCAGTGCTATATGCAGAAAGTTCTCTTACATAAATCTGGAGATGTTTGTAGGTTTAAAGTACAGTGATTCGTGTAGTAAAACCAGAGGAGGAAGAAGCTGATTAGATCCTATGTGTGTATCATAAAAAAAGATTCTTGCTTCTTTGCTCCAGTTGGAAAAATTATTCATAAAACATTAAATCCTCTATAGTTACTCATATCATGCCTCCAAAGTGTTTTTTTAATTGATGGCTAAAATAAAATAAACAAGATAACCAAATTGTGTTCAAATGCATGTTAATAGACAGATGTCTAAAACAATATTGAGCTATGAATCCAAGGGCAGATTCATGACCCCATAATATCTCAATTTTCTATGTATTTTTATCATGCAGAAACTGACCCTCATTCTCAGTTTCTGCATGAAATTCACAGTAGCCATCTGCTTAGGCTTTGACCTACTTTCTTTCTCAAGTATTCAGTTAAAATGAGAATCAACTTTTAAGCATATTTAAAGGCATGTGCAAAAGCTAAATATGGGGTTGCAGCTGGTTCAGGCTTTCTGTTGAAATTCTAGTGGTCTGGTACAATTTAAGATCTATTTATGCAATTGTCATGAAAATGGAGAAACAATCAGAGAAAGATGTTTGTTACATCATTTTGCCCGAGTGATGTATGTATATATAATATGACATTGTCTTGGCATTTTGCTTAAATAATTTAACCTCAAAGTAGAAAGCTAGCCAAGCTAGCTCATTCACACATGGGTTTGGGTTGACCTTCATAGTGTTGGTACAAACAATGGCTTCACAATTCAAAAAGAAAATCTCAATTGTCAACATTTAGAAGATATAAAATGTTATATAAAATATATTTATTTTCCTTCTACTCTTTAAAATCTTAAAAGGAATAATGGAGTGGAATTTCCTCAATCTAACCACTTAGAAATACCAAATAGGTGACATTCCTCTTTATAAGGCATCACAATTCATAATATATTTCTTTCTTTATGTCTTACATATTATATAATATTTTACCAACTTCTTTACCCATTAAAGATTGTAATAGTGATTTGTGATACTGTAAGTCTTTTAAATAGAGGATTTGACAAAAAAAATCTTATTAATTTCCAGATTAAGAACAAAATAATTCAACTGAGTAAATCCAAGTAACAAAATATATGAATGGACTAGAGACTTTTGCCAATGTGGCATAAAGTTCAAGAATGACATAATGTTCAAACTACGTATGTGGAAGGTAAGACTAGAGGGTCATAAGTTCAAGACAAACTGGGGCGATAAAATATATAATAAGTGTAGTGACAGACTGGAAACCCTAAAAAAATAAGCTTGTCTGAAAAATATAAACTCAGCCTGGTGTGATGATTCAGAGTTTAAGAGACATGGATACTCTTTCAGAGGACCTGGGTTCAATCCCCAAACCTATATGGTAGTTCACAACTAGCTGTAACTATAGTTATTGGATATGTGATACCATCATCTGGCCTCTACAGGATGCAGGCCTGCCAGTGTTTCACATTCATGCAAATAGGAATAATTCACACAAATAAAATTACATAAAATCATTTTAATGGTGGGTATTAATGAGGAAAATGAAAGATTTCATTGTGAGAAGAGAAGAATGAGAAAGAAAAATAGTGAGTAAAACTTAAAATAATTGCATGCATGTACAAAACTAAAATGATGATACCAACAGAGTGATAGAGACAGTAGGTAGATATATAATGAGGTAGATACATAGATCACTTAAATATTGGTAAGAAATTTGCTAAGTATTTGAGACAGATGACACACTGAATGTTTGCCTATCCTGTGCATAGTACAAGGTTCAGTGGCCAGTTAGTTTGATAAGCAAAAAAGGGAGAGTAGGAGGGCATTGTTACTTATCTCATATAAGAAGACATCTATCTACTAAAAATGTATAAACAGCTAGGGATTTTTATTTTGTGGTTGCGTGATGGCTGAGCTGGAATCACTAAGTTCATCCTCTTCTTCGGTGCTTTAGCTTAGAATTGTGGACATAGATTCAGGTGTTCTAAATTAATTTGAAGCTGAGGCAAATGGAATCACTAGTCAACAACTATATCATTTGTATACTTACGTCAAGGAATGAAGCATTCCCATGAATCCTTATTTCTGTGATAGTAGTTAAAGCAAATTGCTGTTCAAGGGTAATGAGGTACTGATTTAGTTAGCATGATTATAATTGATCTTATTGGGATAAGGTTTGAGTCCCACCATCTTAGATTACGTTTTGTGATGCTGAGCATGGAAGGAGAGTAGACAGTTGTATTGGTGATGGACAAAGTGTGTCATTCAAGCCCTCTATGTCTATGGACAATTTCAAACACTTTCTCTATAAATTTGATCTTGCTATTTAGCAAGGCTCCTTTCAGGATGACAGTTGTCTCACTCATACATATTTGTTAGTGTGGTCAATATATTCTAATAGCTAATGATGTTGAGCTGTACAATCCTTAGGCTTCACTTTTTTTTCTGTATTTTATCTTGGATTTTAGTTGCCCCTGACAAGTGACAAGTATGTGGAAGGCAGCAGTAGATTTTTCCAAGGTAGTACTAATTTAGGATATAGTGAAATCCATGGGAAAACTCTTTCTCAAATATCTTTAATAATTTAAGATACAATGTCCACTATCTACATTGAACTTTCAACAGTAAATGGATTCAGAAATCCATGAGTGTAATTTTATATGAAATGGCAAGTAAATAATACATTAATTACAAAGACATGTAAGAAGGCCAGTATCTATTTCTGATTATTGTCTCAAAAATATTATTCCTTCTTTGGTTCCAGGAAAGAAGCGATTAAAATACAGAATCAAAATTTACTTACATTTTAATTTTATAAATTTAAAGCATTCACTTTGAAATGATGTCTATCTAGGTATAATGACTCAGAAGATAGAAAGTGAAAGACTTGGCCAAACCTTCACAGAGTTGTCATAGCCTAGACTTGAAGATGAATGGATTTAAAGAGAATTTGCCAGGCCAAACGTAATTCAGAGAAATTGAATGTGAACATCTTAATGTACATTGTTGCATTATTCATCTGCTACCCAGACATTGCTTTCTTTATATATGCAAGTCTAGTATCATTTGACTTTCAAAGGATATCCTGTAGATATCTTAGGTCTGATGTACTGGGAATAAATTATAAAATTACACTACCCCATTTCTGTGAAACTTTACATTCAGATGCAGATTATATTTTTCCTCATAATTATTCACCCTGTTCTTATATGAAGCTAATGTAAATTGCTTTGTACATGGAAGTTATGGTTTTAGGATTAATAAATGTATTAAATTGATTAAGATTTTATCAGATCTGTAACTTTACTCCTTTTAGTCTTTCATAAATAAATCCATAGCTCTGTTTTCACTTAAACTTTGATTAAACAAATCCATTAAATTTGCAAAAATATTTTGATTGAGTATAATACATTTCCATGCACTTCTGATAGGAAAAACATAGGATCTTAATTGGGTGAGAACATTAATTAAATGCACTGCATTAAAGCTAATATTTGTAGCACATATAACATTTCACTTCATCCACACCATGTCACACCAAAAGAAAATATTCTTATCTTTAAAAGAATGAGAATATATATTATATTACATATAATATATGATTATATATATATCATATATGATTTGAGCTGATGAAAGTATTGGAACAACATAATAAAATCTCCCTTGGAACCTCAAGTTATTCTGGGTGTGAATATTTAGTATCTTATTCAAATCTCTTCTCAAATAAGCCATAGCAGGGGCTAGAGGAATGTCTCAATGATTATTAGCATGTACTCCCTTCCAGAGGATGAGTTTTGAGCTACCAGAAGTGGTTGCTTTAACTCCAAAAGATCCAATACCCTCTTTCCTTTTGTGGAAAACTGCACTCATATGCACATATATGCGCGCGCACACACACACACACACACACACACACACACACACACACACACACAATTTAAAGTAAAATAAATCTTTTACAAAATAAACCTATAATAAACTTAATTGTGTTTTGATACAGGAAGAGTATCAAATACAGCTTCATTTTGTCCCATGAGCAATCTCTTCTCTCCATGTTCTCTCTCACGCACAGACACACACTGCAAAAATGGTCATCAGCTGCACCATATTGTCTATAAGCATGGCCATTGAGTAATCCTGTCTTTCCTTAATGTACATAATTACAGAAATAACTTTAACCAAAGTGTATTGCCTATCTAGAATTTTAACATTCTACTAGGCAAAATGCAAGTTCTTTAAGTTGATTAGATTTTTTGAACTTATATTATTAAAAAAATGCTTTAATCACATTTTCATACCCATTTACTATTATGAAATTCAGACTAAAAAAATCATGTCTTTTTTCTAATTCCATTATCCTTGTTTCCCACAAGCACAGAATTTATCATTTTGAAGCAAAAACACCCAAGATTAACATCCTGGGTATGTATGTGAACACTAATATTAGTTCATACATAAAAGTAATTTGAATTTGGGGGAAGTATGTCTATAAAATGTGTTTGTTCCACACATACAATCATCTCATGTGTTGGTACAAGTAGGCTGGCATATGTGTGTTCCACAAATCAATCGTACTCTCTCAGGAGCTGCACAGAACTTCAGACCTCAGAGCTTACTTACTGCTATGGGTAGATGCTCATGGACCCCTCCATTGCATTTATCTCCCCTAGTAAACAACTATAAATTTACAGCAATATATTTTTCCTAACAGTAGGACTAATACGCCATGTATTCTTTTACAGACTTTCTTCTATGCTCTAATTTCCATATGATAATCTTTCCATAGCAAAATGTGAATACAGTATCTTTCTCATCAAATTGTTTAAAAATTACTGACTGACTTTTCTGATAGTCTCTGTAAACTTCCACTTTTCCTTACAGGGTGGCAATATGCCTCAGGTTGACTATTTGCATATGCACATATTGTGTTCATGTATTTAAGATGATGGTAACTGAACCAAGGACATTGTTCATAGTTTACAAATCAGAGAGCAATACATTCTACTCAAGTCCTAATATATGAGTTTTTTAATGCTCTTCCAATAAACCTTCTCTTCTCCTACAAAGGTAGATCTGACTCACTGCTTATTGCGAAGATTAGAAGAAAATATTCACTGTCTAGATTTTCACACTTAATCATACAGAGGAGAGGTGGGTGGGCCTGATGCCAGCAGCTCATTCTTCTCCTTACTTAGGTATCTTATGTTGCAACTGTATATTAATGTGGGCATTTGTTCTCAATCTAAGAACTGAGCTTTGCTTGCACACTCAGAAGATATTACTTTCTCATTCATAAAGTGTTTCCTAGTAAATTAGGGAGCTCTCAGGGATATTTCTCTATTTCTTAAATCCAGTAGCTGGTGCCTTAAGTTATAATAGCCAAAAATAATATCAATGGAAAGAAAAGCATGCACTTTTATTCATGGTGATTTTGAATATTACTTTTTTACTTTTGTGTATTAATGTGTGCTGGTTTATGTGTATGAATGAGTGTGTGCCACAGTGCAGATGGGAAGGTCAGGAGACAGTCTAAGATGTTCCTCATTAGTCACCTTATTTAATACAGGGTTTATGCATACTGAACTGGCTCGCCCAGAAGCTTCCAATGGTTCTTCTGTTAATGTCTTATATACCTTCATGGGAGTTCTGAGATCACAGAAATGTGCTTATATGTACAGCTTTACATGGGTTCTAGGAATGCAGAATCAGGCCCTTATGTTGTTAGCAAGTTTTTTTTTTCATCTCCTCCTTTTGTTTTGTGTTCATAGAGCATTATGAACAGTAACAAGTTATGAAATATGTCAAATGAGAGTTTAAACCTATTTTAGTATAGGGTGATAATTTCTACTAACTATAGAAAGAGATTGACTTTATAGTCTGAAGAAAAGGTATTAGGTCATATATGAGGAAATATGTGATAGACAAACATTCCTAATTTTTAAAGACTCATTTAGTGTTGTCTCCTTCTCTGATATAAGAGAAAATATTCCTCCCATGAGAGAAAAATTCGTCTTGTCTTTGGGGAGAATGCCAAGCTCTTTGCAACCATTTCTTTCTACTGCCTTCAACTGAGAAGTCTTAGACTGAAATATTGAAGTTTCTCTTTCGATATGCATGAACACATTCTTCACCATTTCACAAAGCCATCTACAACACTCCTTAAGAAAGTCTTTAATAGGCTACAGTTTTGAAGCACAGTCCCAAGGAGACTGTCTCTTTGCAGGCATATGGATGAGTGTGTAGTTGAGAAATCTTGGGAGAGATTGCTCGGTAGTTCCTCCCAAGATCTGTTATCAGAGAATAGTTTTCTTTTTCTGCATGCATTAAGGTCATTGTCAATAGTATGTCCATACACTAGACGTCCTGTCCTCATAGTCTTTCATTTTTAAAATGAGAAGCTTTTGGCAGAGAGATGACTCAGTTTATAAAGTGCTTGCCATACAAACATGAGGACCTGAGGTCATGCTCCAGAACCCATGTTCTTATAATTCCATTACTCTGGAGGTGGGATATGGAGATTCCTGGAGTTAGTTGTCTAGGCCATACAGCCTAATAGGTGAGTTCCAGACAAATGAGACCCTGTCTCCAAAATAATGTGAACATGATCTGAGAAGGACTAGCCTAAGTTGTCTTCTCACCTCCATATTTATATGTACAGCCATGTGAATGAATATCCGCACACATACGTACACATATACAAAAGCATTATTTATATTATTCACGTGAAAATAAAAAATACAGAAAATCAGAGAAACTTTGAGGAAAGAGGCTTCACTATAATTATGAACATACTTTCTTAACAATCTGTGTGAATGCTAGGATCCTAATCATGTACTCAAAGCAACAGTGCTGGTATAACGTGTGAATGGTTAAGACACACATTCCATAAACATATGTACTGCTTAGCTCACATTTCCATATTGATTTAACCCTTAGAACACTTTGATCCTATCCACCCACCCATCCCCGCAAGGACATTTGGAATAAACATGTTCATCTGGTAAATAAGCTAGCATGGAGAAATTGAATATTTTCTCCTTCAATTAATGTGTAATTCAGATAGATCTTCACTGTTGAAGAGGATGAAAAAAAGCATGGTACAGCTTTCTCCTTTCCACTTTATGTTCGCCTATAAGGCTATAAAATGTAGATTTGCACAGCCTTGTTGTATGAGCACTGCTATGCTATTTTTAAGTGAGGATAACAGTATATGTCACTTGGCCAAGGTCATAGAGCAGCGCTAACAACTGTTACCATTCTTTTTAACTGAATGTAATGTTTTATTTTGGTAAATATACAATGTAGTAAAATGGATTTTCAATAACAATTTAAAGGTAGTCTGAGGATTGCATATAAGCGAGAGCTTGTGTTTTATTATAATTTATTAGTTATAAAGTATGTGTGTGTGTATACATGTGCCTGCATAAGTGTATCTGTGTCTGCGTATAGAAAGATAAATGGAGAAATAGGTAAATACATAATCAAAGCAGATATAATTACATACTCTAAGAACTGCTTAAATTAATATACATACATACATATATACATATAGATGTGTAGGTATACATACACATCATACACACATATACACACACGTGATGTGTGTTATGTGTGTGTGTGTGTGTGTGTGTGTGTGTGTGTGTGTGTGTGTGTGTGTATCCACATTGTATAGCCCTGGTTGTTCCTGGAACACATTGTAATAGACCATGTGGCTATGTGTTTGCCTACTTCTGCCTTTTGAATGCAAGTATGAGCTATTGCAGCTGGCTCATTTTTGTCATTGATGTTAACTTGAAATTTTCTACATTGCTCCTAGAACATAAAGGATCCAATTATTTTTGAAGTTTTCCGGAAAAACAATCAGGAATTTGGTTAAATGATCCAAGTAACAACAGAAATCAGATACAAGTTGTAACAATAAGGTTTCCTGGTCCCAGGCAGCCAAAGATCCAGACCCACAGACCTGCTGCTCCAGACCTCCCAGCCGACCGACCGGGGCTGCTCAGGCCCCCAAAATGACTCAGACACCTATGTTAAGTTCATGCTATTTGGCCTATGGCTCAGGCATGTCGCTAGCTTGCTCTTAAATCTTAATTCAACCTATTCTTATTAATCTGTCTGCCACGTGGCCCGTGGCTCACCTATGTTCCTCACATGTTTCCTCCTTGGCATCTAGCTCAGTCTGTCTAACTTTGCCCTGCTTCTCCTACCCATGTTCTGATTTCCCCTCCTACTTTTTCTATGATGCCTGTCATGGGCCAAAACAGCTCCCCTATTTAAAGATTCATATTCATAGCATACAGAAAGACATTCCCACATCAACAAGTGTTTGTCTTTGGGTATGTGTTTTTGTGGTTATATAAACATGGGAGTCGGACAGCCGTGTGTGTGTGTGTGTGTGTGTGTGTGTGTGTGTGTGTGTGTGTGTGTGTGTGTGTTTGTCCAGGCCACACAGTTTTCAGAGGCAGAGCTTCTCATTGACCTGGACTTCATTAATTAGCATAGGCTAGCTGTTGAGTGATCTGGGATCATTCTTTCTCTGCCTCCACAGTGCTAAGGTCACAGCTGGTCACCACTCATGGTTCTTTTGAGGGGGCATGGTTCTTATGGTTGTAAAGCAAATCCCTTATTGACAGAGTTTCCCAGCCCTAAACTTTCCTTTTATGAAGCAAATTACCAAACTAGTAGTCACTTTGATCTGGTAGGACACCCTTAGGATACTCATCATCAGGAGTTTTCAGGAACTGTGTCTTCTTTCTCTCTGAAGATTACAAAAGAAAGTGTTAGTTGATCTAGAATATTCTCTGATGCTTTGATTCTGGATTCTCTAGTTTTCCTTCCACCAACTTCCCTTCCATCTGTGAAATTTTCTGTAACATGCTGATCTAGCTCTAAATTTCATGGGAGTATTTGCTATTTGCTCTACGATACAACTGACACATGTTCCAGGGGTAACAGATCTATGCTAGATTACAAGGTCCTTTATAAAGAAACAGGGATAAGACAGATACAGCAGAGAAAATCTTGCCTTAAGTGTCACTTTTCTGAAACACGTTGACAGATTCTCCATTATCTCTTTTCAGATACTTGGAAGTCTTAGAAATCTTTTACTGTGGTGAGTTTTCCAGCCTCAGCTTAAAAACAAGGGAAACACTCAAAAGTGGGAAAGAGTGCCATGAGTGACAGTAAAGTCCCAAGAGTTTTTTGCTCAGAGCATTTGAAGTCAAACAGTAAAGGCTTTATTTATTATCACTGGGCACTTGCAGGGCCATACGTGTGTGTATGTGGGTGTGTGGTTTATTGTATGAATTTTTTTTTAGTATTTTTTAATTATTTGCATGCATGTTTGTATGTGTGTGCTAGTGCAGTAGCTTCTAAGCCCAGAAGGAGACATGGGATTTCCTGCAGTTAGATTTGCAGGTGGTTGTAGCGTGGCGAGTGTGAATGCTGGAACCCAAACTTAAGACATATCTCCAGCTCTTATAGGCTATTTCTAAGCAGGATTAAATATGTATATTTTATAAAAAAGAATATGAATTGAAGTATGATCATATACGTGACTATCTTTCATAATGTGGTATATGTATCTATACACATGTTTTATTTATTTTATTTTATTTTTTTACAAGTAGCAAAGAAAAGACACTTTGCTTATATGTTTTATCAGGAAAAAAAAAATCTGAGAATGGCAAGGGGAAAATGCCAAAAAGAAGAAAAGTCTCTTTGTGTAAAATTGATACTTATAAAGCAAATCATCAACAAAGAAAGGTTTTGTAGAAGGGTGTGTGGGCTTCATTCCTCCCAGAAAATCTTCTACCTTTGCCAGAATATGGAAACCCTAGAAACATTTTCATCAGTGCTGTAGCCACTGTTATGATGTCAATGCTCTTGGGAAAAGCTGCTTACTCATGATTCTGTAAGCAACCACAATAAAATTCATCGACTCACCAAACCCAAACCAAAACAAACAAACAAAAACCAACATGAAAGTAGGAAGAATATTTGAAAAGAGAAAGAAGGAACAGTAGTGGGGGCAGAGGAAACAGAGAGGGTGACATAGTGAAATCATCAAAATATTTTGTATACTTACATGGAAATCATGATGAAATCATTATTATGTGAAATTAATATATACTGATAAAACCTAAGTGAATAACTAGAATAAAGAGCATGTTTTAGAGGTTTAGAAAACTTTCAAGTAGGTGGCCAGCCAGACACATTTATACAGAATAGCCTTGAGGAGGGTCCATTGTCTTTCTTTACTCATAAGAGTAGCCTTAGGATAGGCAGGGCCTTGTGAACCCAGCAGTTGGCCCAGAGAGCTAGAAGACAGAGTGTGGTCAAATCAACTTCCTCAGTAGGTTCTCATGGCTGAGATCTGATTGGTGTTTCATGGAGAGAGAGAGAGAGAGAGAGAGAGAGAGAGAGAGAGAGAGAGAGAGAGAGAGAGAGAGAGAGAGAGGAGAGAGGAGAGAGGAGAGAGAGAGAGGAAGCAGGAGGAGGAGTAGAGGGGAGACAGGTAGACAGAAAGCAAGTAGACAGATGGACAGACAGACAGATAGATAGATAGTAGGTAAGAAGAGAGCACATATGGATTGAGCTTGAGAGGATTGACAAGAACTCTGGAAAGTTCTCCAAACATCACTGTGGAATGATAGTAGGAACAGTTATTAATGAAAAGCACCTGTCAGATGCTCTCAAATGCTAGGGTGATGGGAACAGTCAAGGGTTTGTTAAAATGTAAATTCCAGAGTCGGAAATTATGATTCAGCATTTGGCAGTATAGATGAATAATATTCATCCTAAAAGGAACCGAGGGGAATCTGAATGGTTGAACTGAAATATGCAAACTACTTCACATACTAAGCTGTGTTCCCCATATGATGCAACGTTTAACATTTTTTAAGTATGTGTTATGTATTAAATCTTTTAGCTGCATTCTGAGAACTGCTGGAATAGCAAAGGGAATAAAGCGCTTGCCACAAGAGTGAGAACCTGAGTTTGGATCCCAGATCCCATATCAAGTTGGAAGTGGTCACATATAACTACAATTCCTGTGCGCCTTGGGGGTGTGTAGAGGCTGAGACAAGAGAAAGACTGTATCTCACACAAAGGCGCCAGGGAGGAGCCATGACCAAGGTTGTCTGACTTGCACACACATACAGTGTTAGACATATGCTTACACACACATGCACACACACACACACACACACACACACACACACACACACACACATACACACACACCTATTCTGGGGAAATAAAAGTTATTTTCCTTTGCTCAGAATATCTTATGTGTTACATGATATGTAATTGGGGCATTAATAGATTAGTAGATTTATGAATGTGCAGAAGGTATGTGGGTACAGACAGCCCTCCCAAGGACTTCCTTTCACTTCTCTGCTGCTATTACTCTGCCACACTGGGCTCCATTATCTACTTTAATCATAATGAATCATGGGGCAAACTGCCTTTGTGAATGGCAGACACTTACTTATGCAAATGAATCGCCACATTGAGCTAGCTTAGTTGATCAAGCTTTTCAGGTCAAGTAGGACTTTCTCCTAGATCAGATAAATCTCTAGAGAGATACAAAGGAAATCATTAGACTCTGTCATTTGCTCTAAATTTCCATGAGATGCTTCTGTTCTTTTTTTTTGTTTTTTTTGGTCCCCTTGAAGATTGTTCAGGTGCACTAAGAAAATACTCAGGACTCTATTAGTTTTCCTGTTTTCATAAAACAATTTGAGTCATGCTCAGTATAAAGGCAAATGCTTTGTAAAATAAAGTACAAGACTCTGAAAGAGATTCTTTCAATGTGAGCAAAATCTTTCTGAAGCGTCACTTCCTGTTACTATTCCTGTAATTTTTCAGTCCTCCGAAAACAGTAATTAGTGAGTAATTTTTGGCTTTATGACAATGGCTTTCTTATCCTGGGATCATTGAGTCACTTAATAGGGATGATCTTTATTTATTCTCAAATTCTGTTTCTATTTTACAAACTTGAGAGAGAGAGAGAGAGAGAGAGAGAGAGAGAGAGAGAGAGAGAGAGAGAGAGAGAGAGAGAGAGAGACTGCTTCTTCGGTACATTAGACTTCAGCTTCTACCAATGATCAAAATTATCATCCTGTGACTTACAACCTTATTTTATAGCTGAACAAAAGTAATTGTACACATATTTTCTAATGATGTGGCACTTGGTGGAAAAGCACTGTTATCTTCATGGTGGCAGAGTTCAGTCAGCATCCTGAAATTTGCCCTCTGTGTAACAAGGTTAAATGAGGAGGAAAGGAAGGCTGCTCAGCAGATACCATCATTTGTCTAGACATGGCTTAGTTCTTCTGGAACTTTATACATACCATCTCCAATGTCTCAACCTAAGTCTGTGTTAGACTCGCTGTCAGACACAGTGTTGTACAAAGGTTTCATTGTGTCCTAGTTCTACAGTCCTGGCTTTGATCTATCTATGGGCATACACACAGGCGTGTAAAGCGAAAGATAATTTTCTTCCTTGAGAATTGGTAGACACAAGCTGCTTCAAACTCCAACACTTATAGTTCAGGTTCTTCTTCAGATAATCCATTGACACTTGGCTGATCAATGCTTTATAAGATGATAAGGCAAGCTTTTATACATATATATTTTTTTCAAGAGGGGGTAATTTAGCTTTTATAGGTTTTGTGCTGATTTGAATGTCTAAAAAAAGAAAGGAAGGAAAGGAGAAAGAGAGAGAGGAGGGAAAGAGAAGAAAGGAAAGAGCTTATGGGATAATGTTCCTCCAACGACAAGAACTCTCCTAAATCCAGCCCCTGGGAGTTCTACTTGGGATAACTGCTACCACAATTCACTGCAGACCCTTGCAGCTTTTGACCTGATGAATCACAGAAGAATGTTAAGCAGAGTAAGGACTATGCATTGAAAAGGCGTAGGAAGAAACACATGTTTTAAGGTTCTCAATAAATGCATCTTTTATGCTAATCAGTTCATCCCTTCTGAAATATGCCTTTAGTGAAACACTAACTAGGTTATGTCTCTCTGTCTCTCTGTCTCTCTGACTCTCTCTCTCTCTCTCTCTCTCTCTCTCTCTCTCACACACACACACACACACACACACACACACACACACACACACACACACACACACACTTCCTCCCTTTTTCCTGCGGCAGTGGTCTTGATCTGTCAGACACTTGACACCAACCTGTGTCAACAGAGAAGTCAGCCCTGCTCTTCTTCATAGACATAAAGAGCCCAGGGAGCCCATGTAGGGATGTCTCTGGAGTACAAAGGCCACAAACTGCAGGAATTTCACTATTTTTGCTGCCCCGTGTCCTAACAGGACCTCTGTTGAAACAAGCCCATTGCCTACAAAGCTGAAACATGTGCCGGCTGAAATTCTAAGGACAGAAAATCTAATGCATTTTCAAGTTACTTTATCCAAACCAGCACTGCTATTCAATGATTATTTTCAGGAAATTAAAATAATTTTATGCTGAAATTACTTGGGAAAATATATTTTTAATTTATTTTGAGAAAACGTTTGCTTTCCATTTATTTCATAAATGGGAGGTCACAGGCATGGATGGAGCAGTATGTGTCTGATCTCAGAACATTTGGCAGGAGTCACTTCTCTCTTTCTACTACAGGGACTGGACTCAAGTTGACATTTTTGACAAAAAGAACCTTTACCAGCTCATGCCTTTGATTTCAGAATTTGGGAGTTCAAGACCAACCTGATCTACAGAGGCAATTCCAAGACAGCCAAGAACAGCTACACAGAGAAACCCTGTCTCAAAACAACCAAAAGCCAAAACCAAACATAGAGTTGTTTTTTTTTTTTTACCTACTGAGCCACTTCGATGGCTCTAAAATTAACTTTTTACAACGTTCTTTACTTAAGAGAATAAGTGACTAGACACATTTTATACACACACACACACACACACACACACACACACACATACATGCACACATGCACATATAACACATATATGTACAAATAAAATATAAATTTGCTTGAGGCACAGGCATAGAATTCAGACTTGAATCTCTGATGCCTCTGCCTCAGCTTCTTAGGTGATGGATATCTAAGTATACAACATCATTCTTAACAACATTTAAATGCAGAGAGATTTCAAGCTCACAAAAACTGTTTTTATTTATTTATTTTGTGACCCACTCTGCTTATTTAGAGTTACCTACATGCCCATGAGTAGGTTGTTACTTATAGAATCAAGGTTAACTTGTTACTGACAGTACCATACAGGATAGGATTCCCTTATAACCCTCACCTGACTCTGTTCTTTGATGATGGGTAGAGTCTTCTGAGCTCCTCCCAGCCATCATTGTGCATGTCTGGTGCAGGTAACAAAGTGTGCTGTAAATCTGTGAGTACAATACCCATATGATGCTCAGAAGATTGTCTCACAGCTCACCCTTCCTCATGCTCTTTGTTATTCTGTATATCTTATCTTCTAAGATGTTCCATGAGCCTTAGAGGAAGAGTTATAGAGTCCATTTAGGTCTGAACACTCAATAGTCACAAACTCTCAGAATTGACCAATTATGAGTTCCTGAATTAACTGTCACACACTGCAGAAAAAAATCTCTCCAACCAAGCCTGAGAGCAGCACTGACCTATGGGAGGGAGTAAACATGACTGTTCGGAAGGGAGTTTGCCACAAGGTCATATTCTAAAATAGTAGTTTTCTCACAACCTGCAAAGCCAGAGCCCTTGACCAATATTCCAATGGAGGTCATGAATTCTCTCCTATATATCAGTTTTCATCACAAAGTGACGAATCCTCCTCATGAACAAAATGATTTTAGATAACATAAAATACCAATGAACACACATTTTGGTTTGCTGTGGTGATCTTGTTTATGAAAGGAGAATATATAAACAAAAATTAATATTTTGGAATAATCTGGAAAAACTTGAGTCTATGTGTAGATATATGTGCTTTTAGATATGTATTTATGCATTTGGAATCAGTTAGCCATCACTCCACAAGCTTCTCTAAAGCTAACACAAAATGTCTGCTCAATCCTTGCAAACATTTCTCTGATTTTCAAAGCTGATCCACACATTTAAATTCTTCACTAGAAACATCTTATGTTCTTCCTTTCCTTAAAAGTTGACAGTTACTAGTCAAAAGCATAATTGCTGTAGGTGTTTCCAGATGCTGGCAGTGTTCCTCTGCATTCTTACATGGCAGAATGCAGCTATCTCTTTATATGCCTATATCTCTACTTTCATGGATTTAGTACTTTTAAACGTGGTTTTGAGTGTGCCCACGTATTCATGTACACAGATCTTTTTTTATCTCTGTCTCTATACCTACATATCCATATTGAGAGTCAGAATGGTCAGAGGGCAATTTTAAAGAGCCATTCTCTCTTTTCTCCCAGTTGAGGAAGGATCTCTTGTTATGGTGACTCACCGACTTCTCTTACCTCTGCCTTCCATCTTACCATAGGAGCTCTAGGGCTATAGCGAGACAGGGGGGGGGGGGGGCTCTTCATCCAGAAAGTATTCTTAGTGTAGCCTTGGTATAGCCTTGGCTGGCTTGGAACTCAGGGAGAGATCTGCCTTCATCTGTTTCCATGTGCTAGGATGTCTGATTCTAGTTTTCCTTAGTACTGTACTTGCTTTGATTATTTGATTAAATAGTTGAACAGAGTAGACTGCAACACATCAAGCTTGGCTTCTCTTTTGTTATGTTTTAACAGCTGACATAACCCTAGTTTGAGGAAACTTTTTCTACAACATCCTTTGCTTAATTCTCTGCCAATCTTGGGAAAACTCATCTATTTTGCATGGTTTTATAAATTATAAATGACAGATTTCTGAAAAAAATAACTCATACATGTGTCAGGAATCTATCAGCAGGTGATAGAAATAGATAATGTGATAGATTTTACAATAGAATTTTATTCCAATATAATGAATGAATCACATCATCTGCAAGAAAATGTATGGAACTAGAGACTATCTTATATATCAGAATAAGACAGAATGTATTCCTTATTTATATAATTACTGTAATAAAATAACCAACAGATACAACTTTGGGAAGAAAAGTTATAGTTTTTGCTGATGGTTTAGGGGTACAATCTGTTATGGCAGGTAAGGCCTGGCAGCAGGAACATAAGGTGCCTACCTTTTATCAGGAAGCAGAGAGATAAATGCTGGGGCTCAGCTCACTTTCTCCTTTTTATTCAGCCTAAGATCCTAAAACATGGGTTAGTGTCATGCATATTTATGGTGAGTCTTCTCACCTCTGTTAACCCAGTCTAGAAACTTCCTCACAGACATGACCAGAAGTTTGTCTGCTTGGTGATTCTAGGTACTGGCAACATTACAAATAGCAGAAACCAGCACTCTATCTGTGTGCCTGTGTATCAAACTGTAGGTGTTTCCAGATGCTGTTTAGCTACCTATCATCTATCTAGCTATCTGCATTGATATGCAGATATACTTAAGTCCTACCATGGTGTATGCAAGTGTCCTTTATATGCTGTTTTTCTTATCAGTTTCTGTATTGCTGTGAAGCAAACCTGTGTACTCTCCTTTTCTTCTTCCAAACTCATCAGAAAGTCAGTGCTTCTTCCCTGCTCTGTCTCAGCAAAATTTTTTAGTAGAAGAGGTTTTTCTTTTTAATCATGAATAACATTAACTAAACTTTACCAGAATGATATGGCATAATACCACAGTGAGTCTGTGTGAGGGCCCATCACTTCTTTTGCGGTGTCTTGTCTACCTTTTTCCATTTTTGTTCTTCCTAGGCTTCAAAACCTTT
The DNA here is from genome assembly GCA_033318265.1 of Phyllotis vaccarum. Taxonomy (NCBI): domain Eukaryota; kingdom Metazoa; phylum Chordata; class Mammalia; order Rodentia; family Cricetidae; genus Phyllotis; species Phyllotis vaccarum. The sequence goes on from JARWLC010000016.1 coordinate 29,970,035, forward strand.
GTGTGATCACCTAAGAGCCTTTCATAGTTCTTTCTGTGCCCCATACCATAACCATGTCTACTGTTCATTTGTTAGATGCTGCCAAGTGCCAGAGCACCAGAGTCTTAAATGTTGTACTAAATCTCCCATATTTCACAACATCCCAAGTTATAAGGACATTTTTCTAACTCTTACTAAAAATGAAAACAAAAAGAAAAGGTAGTTGTGAGTAGAATAGAGAACTTGCATTGCAAACATAAAGGCCCAAATTTGAGTTTTTAGAACTCCAGCAGCTCAGCATGATGGTATGCATTTGTAAACTGAGTGCTAGAGAGGTGGAGGTAGGAGGCTATGAACTCATTCATAGCCAGCCTAGCCAAATAGGTTGTACCAGGTTCTGTCTCAAAATTAGGATGGTCAGCACCTGAAGAATATTAATGGAGGTTGACCTTTGATCTCTGTACACATATGCATACGCATGCTTGTACTCACAAACACATTCACACAAGCAAAATAAGTCTGGGAGAGCTAGAATAATTGAGTTCATAGATGTAGTTATTATGAGAATGGTCCAAGCAGAACAGATTAATTTTAAAGGGATGCATCAAAACCAGTGATTGATATTGTATTTGATTGACTTTACAAATATTAAAACATAAAATCATGTTCTGCACTTGATAAATCAAAAGCTGGTACCTTAACACACCATATACATGGTTAATTAAAAGGACAACATTATACTGTCATTTATATCTCGAATGATTACAGTTCTATAGTAGTGTCATTGATTTTGAAAATTAATTGATACTTAATTTTATATATTAATGATTAATTATGTTTGGTAGAGGAAAATAAATAAATACAGAAAATTAAGAGTAAATACATTGGTTTATTAAAATACATTTAGATCACATCTTTGTGGTTATGAGATGTTTGAGGCACACTTGGTAGAAGAATTATGTTATAAAATAGAAAATTATCTTTGAGGATTACACTTTAATCCAGTGGAGTTTATTATGGTAATACATTGTATTAATAAAAAAAAAATAGCCTGAAATATCAGAGGACAGAGCTACCAACAGAGCCAAGCCCTGAAGGTCAGGCAATGGGGATCCATTCCTTTAAACTTATTACTTGGAAGGCAGAGATGTGTCTGCATCTCTTTGAGTTCAAGACCAAACAGAGCCAGGTGGTAGTGACACACACCTTTAGTCTTAGCACTAGGAAAGTTAAACCAGGAATTGAGATAGCTTTGTGGGGAAGAAAAGATAAGGCTGTAGAAAGCAGGACTTCTCCCTTGTGGGGGACTTCTCTTTTTGTCTGAGGAGAGAGAGGTTTGGAGGATTTATGGAGACAGGTATGAGGAGTTGGCTGGGTGAGAAGTGGCTGTGGTTTGTTTCTCTGTCTCTCTGATGTTTCAGCTTTTCCCTAATATCTGACTCCAGGTTTTTATTATAATACCAAATGGAATTCATGCAATAACTTATCTGGTCTGAGCCAGTTTAAGTAGCAACTCAACACCATGCCCATGTGTAATAAGTTTCTGGCCTGGACTTTCCTGCCTTGCTCAGATATTCAGACCAACTCTCAACCTTGCTGCCATTTATATTAATTTTATGCTGATTGACCTATTGCTCAGACATATTGCTAGCTAGCTCTTTCATGTTATCTCAATCTAACTCCATTAATCTGTTTATCCAAGTGGCTTGGCTCCTTTTCTCAGAGCAGCATGGTTGTTCTCTTTCCTTTCCATATGCTGGTGTCTCTCTGGCATGTCTCTGGTGTCTCTGCCCTGCTTATCCTTTTCCCATTTTTCTTAGTCTGGTAGCCCCACCCGCACTTTCTTTCAGCCTTCTGGGCAATCAGGTTTTATTAAACCTGTAGGAGGGAAAATATTTATATTATAACTGAACATGATCCCACTATACCCATGTACCTCACACATGCTTGATTTGGGAGGCACTGTAGGGCCAGGTCAGAACTGATGAAATGTTAAGATTATTTTTATTCTCTGAAAATCTTATACATTAAAAAATCAGAGAATAAAATAATGGATTTCATGATGACATTTTGAGGCATATGTTTTAGATGGTTTGTTCATATTTACATAAATTACTTTTAGTGAGATAATATGGAAAGAAGGAATGATTACACACTATGCAGATACTGTTGAAATTTTTTACTGTGTTATCTGGGTTTTCTTTTGTCTTGGTTACTGCTCTATTGGCATGGTGAAGCACCATCACCAAGGCAATTTATAAAAGGAAGCATTTGATTGAAATCTTGATTACATTTTCAGAGGGTTGTCATGATCGTCATGACTGGGAACATGAAGTAAGACAGGCCTGGTGCTTACAGAGTAGCTCAGAGCTTATATCTGATCTGCAAGTAAGAAAAGGGGGTGGCTAGCTGTGGGATTCTGAAGCCTCAGTATTCACTTCCAGTGACACACCTCCTTCAGACATAATTCCAAATCCTTCCCAAACAGTTCAATAAAATGGACACCAAGTATTCAAACATATGATTTTATAGGAGCTATTCTCAGATAAGTCATTACATATACCACTGCTGTGATAAAATGTCTGACATCAGCAAATTAAGGAAGGAAATGTTTGTTTTTGTTCTAGGGTATAATACATCACAGTAGAGATGTATTTGTTAGTACTCTGATTTATCATTGCAATAAAAAAGGATATGACTTTTAATATTTTTTATGGGAGCTCACCATTGAGAAATTTTGAAATTTTAGAGATTTCAGTGTGGTGATATATTTTATATTTAATAAAATCAGCCTGAAATATCAGAGAATCACCCACAGTCAAGCCATGAGGGTCAGAGAGTGGTGACTCATGCCTTTAATCCCATCACTCAGGAGACAAAGATCTTTCTGGATTTTTGTGAGTTCAAGACCTAAAAAACAAACAGTGGTATCTCACACCTTTAATCCTAACTCTAAGATTATGATGCAGAGTTGAACCTGAAAGTGAAACAACTGGGTGGGGAAGATGTTTAAGGCAGGAGGAGGTAGAGATTCAGACATTCTGTAGAAGAAACCAGCCAGGCCCAGGACTCTTGAATATAGCATTTACCTTGTTAGACCTGAGAAGTTGGCTGGGTGAGAATTGATTGTGGTCTGTTTCCTTTCAATGATATTCCAGCTTTCCCCTAATATTTGGCTCTTGGTTTTTATTAAATACTATGTGGAATTTGTAAAATATTTCATAATTTGGCAAAGATGTAGTTTCAGGGAATTTTAGATATTTTAAGAAAACTAATTCTTTTAGAAAGGTCTGAGCTTTAAAAGAGACTTTGGATATTTAAAGAATATGAACATTTAAAGTGTGTGTACTTTTAAATACTAAAATACTGTAGGATTTAAAAAAAATAGGGTGTTTTTTATTGTGATGTTATTAGTAATATGAGATGTTGAGTCCAAGTAAGAAAGATTGTGGTTTAACAGTTATGTGTTTGTATGTCAAGTTGGAAAGGAGCCAATGATGTTGTTTAAATTTTATATCAATTTGACACAGATAGAGGCATTTTGGAAGATAGAACCTCACCTGAGAAAATGTCATGACCAGATTGTCCTGTGGGAAAGGCTATGATGCGTGTAATGATTGATGAGGGAGAGCCTAGCTCACTGTTGCTGGCTCTACTACTGGACAAAGGGTCCTGGGGTGTAAGGAGAACAGGCTGAGCAACCATGGGGAGCAAGCCAGGAAGCAGTGTTCCATCCTTCTTCTTGAGCTCTTGCCTAGAGATTCCTGCCCTATTTGAGCTCCTGAGATAATGGACTATCATGTGTATAAGCTAAAATAAACACCTTTACTCACAAACTTGCTTTTTGGTCATGACATTTAATTTGAGCTATAGAAACTTAGTAGTATAGTAACTAACATAACATGGTAGGAGAGGTAGCTGGCCCTATTATGTCTGTAGTCAAGAAGCAGAGTGAGATGAAATCTGATGCTCAGTGATGCTTTATTTTCATTATTCAGCCCAGAACTCAGCCAGTCTATGCAAAAGTGCTATCAACATTGAAGATAGATCTTTATACCTCATTACCCTTTACCATCATGCCCTGAAGTTTGCCTTCTCTGTGATTCTAGGTCCTGTGAAGTTCATAGTTGAAATTGCCCATCTCATATACCATGGCCAGGTGCTAAATATCCAACATTAAATAACTAAAAGTAAGAATCATTTTAATCATCAAATATAAGTGTGGCCCATGGATATGTGTACAGTCACATAATAATATGTGTTATAAATGGATAAAACATAAGATTGAAGAAAAAGTCATGAAACGCATATTTTGGTTGGCATTGTAGTGTTGCTTTCTGAGGGATGCTGATTCCTGAAGAAAGATCAAAACGATTGGAAGACACATGTCACCATCAGTGGTGCTATCAGATTTTGTCCTAATGGAATCTATTACTGTCATTTATTGTAAACTGAGCCCTGCTTAAATGTTTTAAGACAGCATCTACATAATTTTAACTAGAAAAGCTGAAAATAATCCCATGAACCCATCTAATCAAAGTAAGGAAGGAAAATCTTGAGTCTATACTCATCTAAACTTATTTGAGTTTGCAAGTAAAGTCCTGTGAAATTGCGATGTTTTTCCCTGAGAGACTTGCCCATATATTCAGTGATTGGTAAAATATGTGATTGGTGCTCCTAATAGTAAGTATTTTGACACTATAAATAATCTGTACATATGATTGCAGGTAAAACTCTGTACTCAAAAAATGTTTTCTGTGACTACATGTCAAAAAATTTAGAATAGAATTTAACAAAGGAATCTTCTCTTAAAACACCAATTGCTTTTTCATGTGACATCAGCTCTGAGTTAATATGAAAATTTCAATTTCTTAGTTTTGCTAGAATTTTAGGGTCAGAGCTTGGGCCTAGGTGGCCTTGACTAACCACAGTCAGCATGCTACATTGTGAAAAAGCATAAAAAGGAGATTTTTCAGTGTTGCTCTTTGAACAGATAAATAAAGATGTCAAGTGACTCCTTCAAGAGTATCTTGGGATATGACACAAGTTTTAGGTATATAAGGACAGCAATGGTTATACATAGCTAAGCAGTCCTTGTTAAGGTGTGGTCCAGCCTGTCTTATCATCACCATCTCTGTTTCAGGATCTCATGCAAGATTGTCTCAGAAGTTTTAAATTCTTCCCCAGATGAGTTTCCCTTTGCCTTAGAACTTCAATCTTTCTTTTCCTATCATGAGATTCCTGTGAAAATTCTATTATCTTGAGAGTCCTTGTCTCAATAATCTGATAGTCAAAGGCAAGGGCATAAGATTCTCTTTTGTATATCCTCATTTCTGGCAAGATGGTTATGATAATGAGACTGTTAATAGTGAACAGATAAAAATAAAGAAATAAAGCACGAGAATAAAGTATAGCCTGGGTATATAAATTTGAGTTACTTGAGTATAAAACTATCAATTGATAGAATGTTAATGCATGACAGAAGCTTCAAATGATAAGATAAAAATAGTTAAAATTAAAAATCACTACTAAGAATACCAGTGTCATGTAAATGGCTGGCTACCATTCTGTTGTGTATATGTTGGGGCTAGGAGGCTATATACATGTGGTGTGCATGTACACATGCATATGAAACACAGAGGGCAACCCAAAAATGTCTTCTTGCGCTATACCCCACCTTGTTGTCTGGAGCAGTTTCTCACTGACTTAGGGCTCGCCGATTCTGCCACAGTAATCTCTTTTTTTCTGTCTTCCTCCAATTGGGATTACTCTCACCTTTTCCACATCATTCCTGAGAATCAAAACCAGATCTAATGCTTTCAGAGTAAGTAATAGACTGACCAAGCCATTTCACCAGCCCCAGGATCGCTCTTTGCAGAAATGAGATCAATGTTACTGCATTGGTTCCCAAGACATTTGCTGAGAAGGGAGCCGATGTATGTGAGCAGCACAGTGGCCGTGTGTGTGTGTGTGTGTGTGTGTGTGTGTGTGTGTGTGTGTGTGTGTGTGTGTGTGTGTGTGTGTGTGTGTGTGTGAAGCTTCAGAGACCATCCCTTACCCTGGGCAACTTCACACTTGCTTAACGTTTGATAAAGCAGTTCCTATGTTGCAAACTCCCTGCCTGACTTGCTGGGAAGCCCCAGTAATGTGACTCACAGAGATAGGGGGTGTGAATGAAACCAGTGAAGGAGAAATCATGGTATCCAGTCACACTCTTCATGATTCTGACCATCATTAATCTATTATGCAATGTGTAGAAACACAGAAGAAGGAGAATTATCCTTCACAGAGGTACTGACAGTGTCTCTTCTGCTTTTAACAAAGGAGAACACCTGAGAGGGGTTAGCCTGTTTTATTTCAAAGGAACCTGCAGATTATTATTACTGTACACTTTTGTTATTAAAAGTATGTAATCATTTAAATAACATTAAAAATGATAATTTAAAATATTTATGCTTACTCTTTGAAAAATTCACATATGTAACAGTGTATCTTGATTATATCCATCCCTTGCTTTCTCCCCTAGCTCCCTCTGCATGTCCCCAATACATCTTTCTCCAAACTTTGTGTCATTTTTTATTATAATCCACTGAGGCCTGTTAGTGTTGCCCATATGATCATGGATGTGGGGCCATACACATAGGTATGGGAATGTTCCCCTTCAAAATTGGCTCTTCTTCACATCGACTGTCGATGGCTTCTCAGCTAAACAAGGAACCTATGGACAATTTACCACAATGTAGAGAATGTTGTTCTTGATTTTGAAAACATAAAGTAAAAATTTCTAATAGCTTCAAATTTCTCACAGAATCTAAAGGAAAATTTTTTTCTCTTTTCCTTCAAAGCCTCCCTTGTGTGCATTATTAGGTAAATGTGTGCAAGTATAAGTGCTTGTGTATGTGTGTATGTGTGTGGGACGTTTTATGACATTCAAAGGGGATGTAAAATAAACCATTTCACTATTGAAAACTAACTTTCCAAAGATCACTTTTCTATCAAGCATTCAAATCACTCAATTTAAATACAAAGTAGTTATTGTCTGAACATGGCAACACTGTCTAATTATAGTATTATATATTGTGCTTGTTAAAAAGCTTGTTATATTTACAAATCAGAGCATGTAATGTCACACCTGGGTTGCTATAGAGATGTAGCAAAAAAAACCACCTTTAACAATAAATGCATCTGCAATATGTCAGCTAAAACAATTCCACAATTTAAACACCCACATTAGTTTTTCATAAATACTATAGGAAAAAGTATAGACATCAGGCACTCTGTGCTTTTTAATTAGTTACATTTCCCAGTTTCCTAACTTTTAATCTGATGCATCCTCTTCAATGATTCATTTCCTTGATTTAAAACTGCTAATGGGTCAAGCTACTTCTTTTAAACTCTTCAAACACGGCTTGTCAAATGTACAGCGTGACACCTATGCCCATCTTCAGGGCTTATGGTTTGAAAAGAGGGCAGAAGGTATGCATTGCTAAGCAATTCTGTTCAAGGTGTAATCCTATCCATCTCTGACCACTGTTGTCTGGATTCCATCCTCTCTTGCAAGGAGGTTTGAGAAGTTGTCGTACTGTGTTCCTCTGGCTGGAACTAAGTTTCAGCCTTTTTGCAGCTTGAGATTTCTAGGGAAATCCCAGCTTACTTGTGGTCCATTCAGCCTTTCTCTTTCTAGCTTACAATTTCTAAGCAAATTCTAGCCCTTATTCTCCATTGTTTCGCTGGTCTGAGACCTACAGAAAGGACATCCAAGCCTGTTTAGTGCCGTCATTCTCACGTCGGCAGTTGCAGGTTTACTCACCTCTACTCTAAGCCCTGACAGCTCCTTATTTTTATGATTGACATGAACTTTTTTGTTGTTGTTCTTATGCTACTCTCTTGGCATAGAGCTCTGTATTCAAGTGAGAGACTCTGCTTCAAAAAGAGGAAGTGCGGAGCAACAAAGTAAGAGACTCAGTAACAATCTCAGACCACCACAGGCACACACTCACCTGCATTCATCATATGGGAAAGTGCATATACAAACGTATGTACAAGCATATCACACACACATACACACACACACACACACACACACACACACACACACACACAACACACACCAATAAAAAGGAAAAAAAGAAAATGATAAACATTATCAAACATATTTGCTTGCACATACCCTATGTTCTATTGTCTCCATGCTCTTATTTATTATCTAAAGAGAAAGGTGTTTTCTGACAGAATCCTTTCACAATTTTTTAATGCTCTAAGACATCATTTCTATGATTTCAGCTTTAGTTCCTTCCACAGATTCAGACATCTCAGTGTCTTGTCTATCTTCAACTGAGTTACCAACACTTAGTTGAATACTCATTTTCTCACAGACTACCTTTTTATTTATTTTTAAATTCTTCATGTAATACAATTTAGTGAATTATTTCCCCTTGCAAAACTCTTCCCAGATTCTCCTTTTCTTCATATCCTATTTCATATTCTTTCTTTCCTAAAGAAAAGACTGAATTTTGTTGTCTAGTTTGGGAATTTTGTGGGCATCCTAGCAGTTGGAGTGAGTGTGTCTCTAACCCCTTTGTCTGCTCTTGGGACCCTTTTCCTCTCACTGGTTGTCTCCTCCAGTTTTGATATGAGGGTTTGTGCCTAGTCTTATTGCATCTTATTATGCCATGTGCAGCTGATATACCTGGGATGCCTTCTGTTTACTGAAGAGAAATGGAGGAGGATTCGATCTTGAGGGGGCAGAAACTGTGAGGAATAGATCCAGGGAAGGCCATGGTTGAGATGGATTGTATGGAAAATGAATACATTTTTTTAAGGGAAAAAATGAAAATTAGTAGAAAAAAGACAAAAAAAGAAATCAAGACCAAAACAATACACACAAAATATTAAGTGTACACTTAATGGTATATGCATGTGTGCAGGTACACGTGCGTGTGTGTGTGCACGCGTGCACATGCGTGCGTGCACACACACACACACACACACACACACACACACACACACACACACTCTGCAAAAATAAAAGTAAAAGATAAAAAAGAAAGCCCAAAATTCCTTTTGTGTGGGCCAGCTTGTTCTGAGCATCCATCTGTCTTGTGATATGTTTAACATATTCAGAGGCACCCTGCTAAGAAAATAGATTTTTTCCCCTTTCTCTTAGCAGGTATCAATTACAAAATGCTTCTTGATTATAAGTAAGAATTTGTGCCTACTTTCACCTCTTAGTACTGGATTTTGTCTGGTTTGAACCTGTGTACTTACATGTATTATAGTCATTATGAGTTCACTCTGTCAGTGTACCGTTCCAGTTGTGAGAAAAATGCTATTTCCTTAAAGTCAAGTCATCTTCCACCTCTGGCTCTTAAGATCTTTTTGACCCCTCTTCTGAAGAGATATCTGAGTCTTGAGGGGACAAGTTTGATACAGATGTCCCATTTATGACTCAGCAATCCATAGTCTTTCACTCTCTGTGTGTTGTCCAGTTATGAGTCGCTGAGATTATTACCATCTATAACAAGAATTTTCTCTGATGATTTTTGAGTGAGTGAGGTGCTGACTTATGAATAAAATATGTCATTAAGAGGCATTTTGTAGCTATTTTTATTCAGCAGAAAAATAGTAGTAAGTTTTCTCCTTGGCCCATGGCCTGTCTAGTCCAATGACGTATCAACAGTGTCAGATATCAGTTCCCTCTGATAGGGCATATCCTAAATACAATCAATAGGTGCTTGCTTGATTACTTCCACAACATTTATACCACTATTGCTACAGTGGATATATCTTATAGGAAGGTTAATATATGGTATATATGTTTGTGTGTATGTATGCATATTTGTACATATATATATATATCTGTATTATGTATGTATGTATGTATGGTGACCTTATAGCTCACAATGCTTTTAGATTTAGATTTATAATTACTTATCTTCCAGACCTATGAATGCTAGTCAGAAGACTAGAGCATGAGCATGATCCTGATTTATACATATTTGGTGTCATAAGTCTATTACGTCTTCATGAAAGCTTTCCTAAACATGCTGATTTAACATTATTCTGTTCTTTTACATTTGTGTTTCTTTAATTTAATACATATCATTTTCCACTAAGCAAACTGCTTAATTGTTTATTTAGGTAAACAGATCATTGAACGTAGGGAATATCTTAGACTTTAAAAAAGTAGAAAGGCTTGGAATATGTCAGTAGTCATTAAATATTTGTTGAGTAAGTGCACATTAGGAAGTACAATCTTTTAGATTAAAATGGTGTCCTTGAGACTTTTGCAGACTCAACTTGGCCCCATTGCTCTGTAGCAAGATTGACCCAGGCAGTATATTTACCTGCTGTACCAAACCCAGTTGTTGCTGTCTCTGCACCCAAGAATATGGGAGAGAATGAATTCAGAAAAATTTCAAGTGAAGTGTCTGTACAGTAAGTTGAACTCCTCTATGTTGATCTCAGAGGTGATGTTACTAAAAAACCATATTATCCTCTATTTACCCATTCTATTTATTTATTCATTTTTAAATTATTTTTCTCTTTCAAGACAGTGCCTTGTGTATACAAACTAGCCTCTAATTTACTATGTACATTAGGATGACCTTGAATTACTGACCCTCTTATGTTCAGGCCTTTAGATCTGGAATTGCAGGCATGAACTACAGTACCTGACTTATGCAATGCCGAGAATCTAACTCAAAGATTTGTATGTGATGGCCAAGCAATTCTAAACTGTTTACAACTGACCATGAGTTAAAAGAAAAAGCTTTTACCTGTTTGTTCTTATCTTTTTTTTCCTTGTGTAAGAAGATCTTGAGAAATATGTGTTATGATATCAAAAATAGGGGCTGCACAGCAGGGCAGCATGATTTATGGCAAGTACCACTTTTTCCATCAAACTGTTCATAGACAGGAAGAAAGAACAACTATGAAGAAAATATTCCCACCAGGTGCTAATGGTGCATGCTTTTAATACCAGCCTTAGGAGACAAATGCAGGTAGATCTCTGTGAGTTTACATATATAAATTCTATATATAATATATAATAAAATATATATTATAAATAAATATATAATGTTAATTATATATTTATATATATATTGTATATATAATTTTAAAAGTTTTTTCCATGTATACCCCTGCTCACCCTCCCTTCCCTCCTCCCAATTCCTTCCAGTCCTCACCCACCTTCTCCTCCCATCCATTCCCAAGGAACTCAAGGATTCCCAACGTGAATCATTTTAGTCTGGTGTATCCATTTAAGGTAGATCCAATTCCCTCATCCTAGTATTAGAACTGGGTTAGGTGTTCATCAGTAAGGAATGGGTGATGGCTGGATGGCTCTTTTTTAGCTCACTGATTCAAAAACAGTCACTAGGGAATCTTCAGGAAAGGGAACTAAACCCTGCAAAGGTAGATGTCTGTTGAATGACAAGGGAGGTATGTGGAGCCTCATGGAATAGGATCGGACTATACTCCAGTACAAGTGAAGGTTACTCAAAGAACTCTTCTCTTTCTCTCCCTCTCTCTCTATATATATGTATGCATATATATGTATATGTATGTACATATATGTATATTTTAGCGCTAGTAAGTTTTCCATACTATTGCATTGCTACACACACACATACACACACACACATGCATGCACATGCACACACACATACACACACGCATACACACACACACAACCACACATAGATGTACTACTGATTGAAAAAAGAAGAGAAATAGCAGGAGTATAAAGAAGATGAAAGAAGTTAATGAGAATATATATATATATATATATATATATATATATACAATCAAACATCCTTTTACATTACTTATTTATTTTTTATTTTTTAATATTTGAATAATTTGTTTTATTTTTCTAAACTATAGTGTCATTTTATTGATTAAATTTTTGAGACAAGATCTCATTTACTTTTTATGTAGATGAGCATGACCTTGAACTTCTTTCTGATCCTCCTGCTTTCACATCCTTAGTAAACGTTATAAATATGTATGAAAATGTCTTGATACACCCCCTTATTCCATATAATCAATGGTATGCCAGCAAAATAAGTAAGAAATTGCGCTAGAAAGTAGGAAAATCTTTCCTTATGCTTTGTATATTTAGCTTTGATTTATTGCATGCAATCAGCTTTAAACTTCATTATAGAAAAATGAAGGCTTGGTGCTGCTTTAGAGTTAAAACTTGAAAAGGTTTCAAGTGTGTGGAGCTGGCCTTCTCTAGAGACACTATCTCTAGACAGTGTCACCATTATTAATGTCAAGTAGAAAAGCCCAGGGCTTCTTTGCATTTATCGCCCTTATACCTGAAGGATCTGATGTGGTTTGTCTTTGTACACATGGTCTCCCTCAGAGCATTCCACTTCCCCAGGAAATCTCAGCTCAGTGGCTGAATTCAATTTGTGCTCAGAGCTACCTGAAATAGTCTTAGAACCTCAACAACACAAAGTTCACATGCTAACTGTCTAATATATGACTGTGTAGGGTGATCCCTAAAATGACCACACTATAAACCCCAAAACTAGTCAATATGATTTATGGTAAAGTGAATTAAAACTGAATGCAAATTAATCCTTAAACAGAAAAAGCAGAGTCATGTGAAGGATGAAAAGGAATGTTATATGGTTTTTCACATGGGAAGAGGAACAAATCCCTGTTCATCCCAGATAGGAGACCTGTTGTAGAGGTTTGGGGACAAACCTAGCCTCACAGTATGGACCTCCCTGCCGCTACTTAGACCCTGAAAATGATTCAGACACTTATATTAATTATATGTTGGTTGGCCTATGGTTTAGGCATATTGCTAGCTAGTTCTTGCATCTTAATTTAACCCATTTCTATTAATCTGTCTTGCCACGTGGTTCATGGATTACTTAATTTTTTTACATCTTGTTTCTTGGGTGGCGGGATCACATCTCTCATTACTTAGCCCTTCTTTCCCTCTATCTATGCTTGGAGTTCCCACCTGCTTCTAAGAAGCCTTGTCATAGGCCAAAACAATTCTTTTATTATCCAAATAAATATTCCTAGCATACAGAAAGACATCATACATCACAGACCAGTGACAGACTGATGAAAACAACACACAAGTCTAGCTTATACACCAGTGAGCTTATTAGGGTTACTTACAGGCACATGGGTTCATTAAGGGAAGCTGAATTTCTGGAAAGCCCATCCCAGTATGGGTGATGACTCACAAAAGCTGCATTTTGTACAGTTTACCAGCAGGACCAATGAAGAGAGTCTAGTCTTTTCTGTATTTGTACTTCTTATGAAAACTTGGGGACAGGACATTGTGAATCTTTTTTGGTTCTAAACTTTATGAGCTCTGTGGGTTCCATGAACTCTTCTGATTCTGTGAATAAATGTTTCAATTTAAAATAACAATAACAAATATGGCTGTGAAAAACAGATAAAAAAAAATTCATTCTAAAAGATACAACAAAGATGTTGAAAGCTCCTAATGAACCAGTGAGTGTGAGCAGCATATATGTAAGCAGGGAGATGCGTTCAGCTTGTGCTGCTCCAGGTATGAATGAAGATATTCAAAGTGGCTGCTTCTTCCCTTTCCCTTCCGCTATCATACAACTAAGACAATAGATGACAAGAAATTTGCTTTCCTCCACAAATGTGACACTGGGAAAAAGACAAAACTGTGTCCCTGATATCAACCAGAAAGGGAGCTTGTTGCCTCATAGAAAAGACTGTAGGATAGACTGAAGTAGAGAGAATAATGATGGATGGGACCACAGTGTGACCAGGTCTTAGTTATGCTACCTTCTCTTTCAACTTAAAATTCTGCTAAGCTGCCAAAGAGAATAAAGGAAGGGCATCACTGGACTTCTTAATTCCCCCTTTTCAAGATGGCTACATGGAATAAATATCCTGTGGTGATTTGAATATTTATGGCCTCCATAGAGTCTAATGCTTGGTCTATAGAAAGTAGCATTATTAGGAGGCATCACTTTGATGGAGTAGCTGTGGCCTTGTTGGAGAAAGTATGTCATTGTAAGTGTAAGTTCCTAAGCCTCATACGCTCAACCTGCACCCAGCGTAGGACTTAGTTCACTTCCTGTTCACCTTGGATCAATATATAGAACTCTCAGCTCCTTCTCCAGCACCATGTCTGCTTGCATGCTGCCATACTTCTCACCGTGATAATAATAGACTAATCCTCTGATATTTTGAGCAAACTGCAATTAAATATTTTTTCTTTATAAGAGTTATTTTGGTAATGATGTTTTGGAAGCAACACAAACCCTAACTGAGACATCTTATTTTACTGCTTTCTTCTTTGCTTGCCTTCTTCATTGTAATTTTTCAGGAAGGATGACTAGACTTGGCAGCTTCCTGAGCACAGGCTCTGATCCTAGCAGCTCCAATAGCAAGTTAATAGTTAACAAGATAAGAGTGCCTCAGTATTGCAACAACAAAGAACTCAATTCTGTTTATGATCTAACTAATAATACTACTGGAGAATTGGGGTCCCCTCTGAGAGTTCTTGTTGATAAAAGAATTTAAGAACAGGTTCAGAAGAAAGCTCAAGGTCAGTTTTTTATTATTTAAAAGAAAAGCTTTGGAAAAGTGATGTATAAATATTCACAGCTGCCCAAAAAAGGATCATAAAGATGAGAAAAGAAAATGTCATGTATTTTGAGTTAAACAGAAGTCATCCATGTGACAGACAAGTAGTTGCAAAGTGAGTAGAGAAATTTTGAGGAAGAATAAAATCCCAAAGTGTTAGGGAAAACTTGCTTACAATAAAAATAGAAAAAACAGAAAAAGTTAAGATTTTGGGGGGCAGTTCAACAAAAGGGTTTTGTACTTACAAAGCTGCAAAGTTGCAGCTCTGTAAGCAACAGAACAGAGCAGGACACTGGAAAGGAAAAATACATTATGTGGTTAAGGAGATAATTATTTCTTCTATGTCTTTAGCATGGCTTAAGGAGGGTAGTCTTTTCAAGGGGTGGTTCCTTAGCCAGGTAATTGACCTGCCCGACTGAATTTAGAGTTCTACACCCTTGTCAGGGATTTCACTCTCTTGACCAGAAGGAAAAAATTCACATTCTGAGCCTTTAATGTTAACTGTAAAAATAGGGAGTTCTTTTTTTCACATCATCCAGGAATTTTCCCCATTGATAGTTTGATGTTAGCTCAGTGAAATGTTTGTTGGATTTCTGACCTACAAGAAAATGGATTTGTATCATTTAAAGCCAGTAGGCTTTTCTAAATGTGTTACAAGAATATAGAGAAATGATAAACTGGTTTCTCAAAACCCTGATCTCCTTACTTCATTTGGACACAATGCTGATACTGCACAGCCATGGGAAAGAACACAGGAGAGCACAGGAATTTCCACACTGACAGAGCACGAGGCAGTCTCTACAGTGCACATGACTATTTGCTTAATACAGAATTCTGACAAGTTTCCAGCACAATCTTATGAACACTTAGAAAGAAGAGTTTTAGGTTTCTAGTGTAGGAATCTACTAGAGGATAAGCACAGATTATCTGTCTCCTGAATCTGCTTTCTCAGAGACTCACTGCTAAAAGACTCTGGATTTAGAAGTGTCAGCAAATCACGTTATGTTTTAAAAAAATGTTATGAAGAGAGATTAGACTGAAAACAGGCATGACTGTTCTTTTCTTCAACCACTGTGGTATCAGCAAAGGTATGAGGAGATTGCACAATGTCTACAGAAAGCCTCAGCTCTACAAGTTATATGACCAGAGAAGAGTTTGGCCCCAC
This sequence comes from Phyllotis vaccarum, assembly GCA_033318265.1. Classification (NCBI taxonomy): domain Eukaryota; kingdom Metazoa; phylum Chordata; class Mammalia; order Rodentia; family Cricetidae; genus Phyllotis; species Phyllotis vaccarum. The sequence continues at coordinate 29,985,783 of JARWLC010000016.1, forward strand.
TTAACAGAAAGTGACCCTGTCCACTGTCTCAGTTTCTTTACAGGGACCATGCTGAAAATTAGGGTATTGAGATGCAGTATACTGAGAGAGAGTGAGCTAAGGGGAAGTACACAGAGAGCAGTGTACTGACAGGCAGTGCATTGAAAGGCAGCATGTGCTGAGAATCAGATTACTGACAGACAATGTATTGAAGGTGGTATACGGAGAGGAGGTGTGCTGACATGAGGTATACTGATGACAGGAGGTGTACTGACATGAGGTGTACTGACAGGAGATGTATTGACAGGAGGTGTACTGACAGGCACTGTACTGACAGGGGGTGTACTGACAGGCACTGTACTGACAGGAGGTGTACTGAAAGGCAGTGTACTGACAGGTATACTGACAGGTGGTATACTGATAGGTAATGTACTAACAGGTGTACTGACAGGTGATGTCTGACAAGCACTGTACTGACAAGAGGTGTGCTTATAGGAGGTGTACTGACAGGTGGTGTACTGACAGGTGGTGTACTGACAGGAGGTGTACTGACAGGAGGTGTACTGACAGGAGGTGTACTGACAGGTGGTGTACTGACAGGAGGTGTACTGACAGGTGGTGTACTGACAGGTGGTGTACTGACAGGAGGTGTACTGACAGGAGGTGTACTGACAGGAGGTGTACTGACAGGTGGTGTACTGACAGGAGGTGTACTGACAGGAGGTATACTGACAGGTGGTGTACTGACAGGAGGTGTACTGACAGGAGGTATACTGACAGGAGGTGTACTGACAGGTGGTATACTAACAGGAGGTGTACTAACAGGAGGTGTACTGACAGGAGGTGTACTAACAGGAGGTAAACTGACAGGTGGTGTACTGACAGGAGGTGTACTGACAGGAGGTGTACTGACAGGAGGTGTACTGACAGGTGGTATACTAACAGGAGGTGTACTAACAGGAGGTGTACTGACAGGAGGTATACTGACAGGTATACTGACAGGAGGTGTACTGACAGGAGGTGTACTGACAGGAGGTGTACTGACAGGAGGTGTACTGACAGGAGGTGTACTGACAGGAGGTGTACTGACAGGTGGTGTACTGACAGGAGGTGTACTGACAGGTGGTGTACTGACAGAAGGTGTACTGACAGGAGGTGTACTGACAGGAGGTGTACTGACAAGTGTACTGACAGGTGGTGTACTGGCAGGCATACTGACAGGTAGTGTTCTGACAGGTGTACTGACAGGAGATATACTGACAGGCACTGTACTGATAGGAAATGTACTGACAGGCACTGTACTGACAGGAGGTGTACTGAAAGGCAGTGTACTGACAGGTATACTGACAGGTGGTATACTGATAGGTAATGTACTAACAGGTGTACTGACAGATGATGTCTGACAAGCACTGTACTGACAAGAGGTGTGCTTATAGGAGGTGTACTGACAGGTGGTGTACTGACAGGTGGTGTACTGACAGGAGGTGTACTGACAGGAGGTGTACTGACAGGAGGTGTACTGACAGGAGGTGTACTGACAGGAGGTGTACTGACAAGTGTACTGACAGGTGGTGTACTGGCAGGCATACTGACAGGTAGTGTTCTGACAGGTGTACTGACAGGAGATATACTGACAGGCACTGTACTGATAGGAAATGTACTGACAGGCAGTGTACTGACAGCAATGTTCTAAGAGAAAGTGTCTAAAGCCTCTCTGTTTCCATGGTTCCAACTAAGTTTTTTTGGCACTGGAGACTCAACCAAGCCACACAAGACAATGAGATCATGATACCATATAAGATGAAGATGTGTTGGGACTTTCTGTCTTAAAATGTATTAACACTGGTGATTTTTACCCCTGACCTGACCTCTTAGAACTTTAATAAGGTTTTGAAGATTTATTGTTATTAATTAACTGACTCTTGGATCTGGAGTTTCGGGCAGATGTAAGATGTCTGACATGGGTACTAAGTACTGAATTCCAGTGCTCTCAATGAGCTGCATGCCCTCTTAACCTCTGAGACACCTCCTAGGACTCTCTTTTTTCCCTTTCCCATGTTACCATTGTGTGAACTTTTCTTGAGAAGATGATCAAATCGTTTGATGAAAGTAATGGTTCCATACAAGACTACCTTGGTGAACCCATTAGTTTTATTTGGATTACTTAGAAGTTATAAGTTACAGGAACATGGGGAGCTTGTTGGTGGCTACAACAATGAAGGGAAAAAAAACACTTCACTCACAGCAGCCATTAACTGACTGTAATTCCCTGTGATGTAACAGGGCTCTATGAATTCTCTTCATGAGATAACTTAATGGGCCCAATCTTGTGGGATCAAGGTGAGTAATTACATAAACTAGCTTACAAAATGACGATGGCTTTCTCTAAGGTATCCCTCTTTAAGCTTTTCAGTTGAGTATGGATTTTAGTGAAACCACAAAAATAATGTTGCAGTGATTATTATCAGCTTAATGTATTAGAGTTTCTATACTAATGTTCCTTAAACAGAGTGGCTTAGATAACAGAAGTTTATTTCCTCGTGTTCTAGAGTTAGGTGGTCTAAAACCATCATGTCTGCAAGAATTATGTCACCTGAGGCTTCCTGCCTTGGCTTCAATGTCACCATATAGTCTTTGTTCTCTCAGATAAGTTCTTCTCTGTCTATGCATATACATGGCCAAAAGTCTTCTTAATATGACTACAACAAGCATATTATAACAAGGCTCACTTAAATGATGTGATTGTAAGTAATCTATTTAATGAAATAGTTTCCCAACACACACACATATTTGGGGTTACAAACATTTACTGGCTTTAATTGTCAACTTGACCAAAAGCAAAGTCACCTGGAGAGATTCTTCATGAATTACCTAGACCAGTTTGTCCTGTGGGACTTGTCTGTGGAGGACAGTCCTCCTTGTTATCTGACCCAGCCCAATATGAGAAGTACCATTCCCTAGGCTAAGCACTGAACAGTATAAGAGTAAAGAAAGTTAGTTGAACATAAATAGCAAGCAAGCACACATTGGGTGAATGTCTTTTCTTTCTGTTCTTGACTATGTATATGAAATATTCTTGCCTTGACTTCCCCATAATGATGGAATATATAACGAATTATAAGCCATGCAAACCCTTCTTGAGTTGCTTTGAGTTAATATATTTTATTACAGTGATATAAATGAAACTAGAACACTTGGTCAAGTTTCCACCTGTGGGCTGTAGGATGCAATTCATTCACAGTTATTGTTACTATGAAACTCTGAACTCCGGTTGTAAGATACAATATTTTTGGATTATAAAATCTTTAACTGTCATGTATAAAAACATTTATCAATATGAAAGAAAATGGTGGCTGGAGAGATATTTCAGCAGTTAAGAGTACTTGCTTCTCTTTACAAGACCCTCATTTATTCCCAGAATTGATACTGGGATAGCTAGCAACCCCTGTAGCTCCAGTTAGAGATCAAATGCCCTTTTCTAGCCCCTACAGACCAACCCCTACACTCCTCCCTTACATATATATACAAATTTAAAATAAATCTTAGGGCTAGAGAGATGGCTTCTAAGTTAAGAGCACTGGCCGCCCTGCCAGGAGTCATGAGTTCAATTCTCAGCAACCACATGGTGTCTCACAACCATCTCTAATGAAATCTGGTGCCCCCTTCTGGAGTGGGGGCATACATGCAGGGAGATCTCTGTATATATAATAAATAAATCTTAAAGAAATAAAAATAAAATAGACATTAAATATAAATAATAAATATATATTCAAACGTCTATTTGTTTCCTGGAAGCTTTTCAGAGGCTTTGTTTTCATGGAATCCCTAAATTGTCACACGTCCCAATATCTCAACTTTGATCAAACAACCATGGCAATGGGCACTTTTGCCTTGTATTTTGTTACCTTACGTGTGAAAATAAGGTCCAGATTATAATATCATTTAGACATATTTGTTTATTTGTCATTTGTATTTATTTACTTTTTTTTCAAGACAGTGTTTCTCTGTGTGGCTTTGGAGCCTGTCCTGAAGCTCTCTGTAGACCAGACTGGCCTGAAATTTACAGACATCTTCTTGCCTCTGCCTCCCAAGTGCTGAGAATAAAAGAGAACATCATTACTCTCCAATTAAAACATTTATGTTTTAAAATAAATTATCTGTGCATGTATGTTTTGCCTGCATCTATTACTTTCTATGATGTGAATCCTTGGGAGTAGAGTTACAGCTGACTGGGAGCTGTCATGTGGGTGCTAGGAATTGAAACAGAGTCATCTGCAAGAGTATCAAGTACCCTTACTGCCGAGCCATCCCTCCAGCCCTTATGGTCTTGTTTTGTGTTATATACAGTCATCTATCATAACTGTGAAAATTGACACTAACGACAAAATAAATATGGAGAAATCAACAGATTTTACAGCACTTCTAAATTCCCTTCTGGAGTTAAAAACAAACACTGTAAAAATCATCATGCACAATTGGTGTTTTCTCCAAAAATAAATAAATAGATAAATAAATAAATAAAGCTCCACTTTTATATTAGAGCTTCTTTTATTCTGAGTAGAGTCTGCATTTGCTTTTCAGGAAAAGAGATGTATTCAAAAGTCTCAATGGTCCCAGTTATACATAAGTTTTAGATATGCAAATATATAGGTGGAAATCTGTCACTGTCCTGGGGAACCTGATCACAGGGGGACAAAAAAGCTACCTATTTATAAGGCTAGAAAAGCTCTATTTTGAGATCCATCATTTTGAGACACTAACTACTACAGAAACATGTGTTATTGGTTCACTTAATTAGACATGTGTGAGAGGAGGATCTCCCATAGGGATCCAGAGACTTTTGCAGTTATAAGACTTTAATAACTTTATTAAGTTGGGATTTTCTACATTAACCACATGATAGATTCTGTTCATTGAGACTTCTAAATATAAAAACAGTGGCTTTAAAACCTAGCAGTATTGAATTGTCTAAATAACTTCTTTAGGGGTTACAGAGACAAGAGATTTGAATTCAGGCTGGGGAGATGGTCCAGTGGATTAAAAACACTTGTGGTGCAAGTGTGAGGAGCTGAGTCTGAGTCCCAGAATCCACATAGAACTTCCTTTTGAAAAGAGATAAGAGGTAAATGAGGGACTCCATAGATGCTCATGCACTGGCTATCATGGAGCCTACCACAGAGACCAGTAAGAGACCAATTCTCAAGGAAAAAAGAAGGTGAAGACTGGCAACCAAGGTACAGACACACTTATGGACATACAAAAAAAATACATGAAAGAAACAGGGGGAGAGAAAGAAAGAGAGGAGAGATTGATTCTAGTCCATTTTTTAAAAAATTGGGATTGAGAATTGGCTCTGCTTCACACCTTTTTCCACTCCAGGCAATTTTAATTATTCAGTCAAATACTTTGAGTATTTGTTATGGACCAGACTTGTTCATGAACAATTTTATGAATATTAACTTATTTAAAGTTATGTGACTCTGTGTCTTTGTTAGTCCTATTGTACAGGAAAGACATAGGCAGAGTTTATATCTTAGAATAACAGCAGTAGGGATGAGGATGGGATCTGAATCATCACGAAGAGTTCTTGGACATAAGGCCTTGGTTACTATGTCTCACTGCTCCCTAATTCTGATGCAAGGCTTTTCTGGGCATATTTTTAGAGACATCACTAAATTGACCCTAAAATAATCCTGTGGAGGGACTCAAGAGATGGCTCAGTGGCTAGAAGCAAGTGCTGCTGTTCCAGAGAATCTAATTTCCAACACTACATTGGATGGCCTTAAACTTAAGCTCTGGGGATTTGACATTCTTTTTTGGTCTCTGTGGGATACTCTCTCACAGTAGACATACATGCATACACAGAAATAAAAATAAGAACTGTTAATCATGTATACATACCAGCGTGGAAAAATAAATACCTACTTCATACCAGAGGTTGAACTTTTTCATAGCTTTAAGAAGTGGTATAAAGCAAATACTAAAATCATATATTAAAATCCTGGTAATTTTGTTCATCTCTGTTGAGTTTCTCTAATCTCTGATAGGTGTCAAAAAGCAGGAAGTGATGTACTAAGCTAGAAGACTAGAAAAAGCCAGAGGAGGAGAAGAAAGCAAATTAAACAAGAACAAGTTCCTATGGGAGATGCTTGAACTCAGTACAGACCAAAGACTGCATGTGATGTGAAAACGTGTGATAAGGACGATATTTGGAGAAGTGTTGGACTGTCATTACTTACATTTGAATTATGTAAAAAATAAATAGGTGCCAAGTCTGACTATCTACCATGTACTAGCTGTGTTCTAGGTACTGAGCGGCATAGCATGCAAATCCACACTGCAGTGGATTTCACAGAACACAACTCCTCCATGTTCGAAGAAAATTATATCAGGTACTCTTGCCCCCAAACATAGGATGGTTAAAAAAATAACCGAACAGTCAAGGGAGATGATAGATTATTTATTTATTTATTTATTTATTTATTTATTTATTTATTTATTTATTTATTTATTTATTTATTTATTTATTTATTTATTTATTTATTTATTTATTTATTCATTCATTCATTTATTTACTTATTTACTTATTTATCTATCTATCTATCTATCTATCTATCAATTTATTTATTTATTATTTATTTATTTATTATTTATTTATTTATTTATTTATTTATGTATTTATTTGCATTCTGCAAGCTAAAATGCTTTAAGCGATTTTAAATGAGGAGGGAGAGAATGAAGAAGAAAAAGAAAGGCTGATAGGGTAAGGATAGGAAGAAAAGAGATAGAGGAAGGGAGAACATAGAAGGGAAAGGGAAGGAGGAAGAAATGAAAGATGGAAGAAGAAACAAAAGGAAGGATAGATAGAGATAGAAAAAGTGATGATTTAATATATGGCCATCAAATCTTAACATATTTTCTCTCTTAGAAAAGGTATGATGATCAAGGTGATGATATGGCTTAGAGTAGTTGCCTAGTAGGCAAACATCCTGGGTTAGTGTTCAGTGCCACATAAACAAGGCATGATGCTGTATAGGCTATTATCCAAGCAGCCAGGAGATGGAAGTGTCCTATACACACAGAACACAGAAGAATGTCATTAAAGTATGGTCACTGTAAGAATCCTTTATTTACTAGTAGTGAGGAACTTATACATTTTTTAAAAAAGGGGACTTGTACTCGGAGAGGGGCAGGATAGGCTTTATAAAGCCCTGTCAGGAGCAGGCCTCATGGGAGAAATTTTTCTTAACAATATTCCAAAGTTTATTAAAGTAATTGCCTGTCTGAAAACTGCTTGCGTGGCTTGATGAAAATATGATTAGTTAGCAGCTACTGTGTGAAGAGCAGAAAATTGAGAAACTTAAGCAAAATGGGATTACCTTGGTCAGCTGAAGAAGTTAAGGTCATTTTGGATATACATGACTCCAAGGTTAGCTTGGAGTATATAATTTTGCTCCAAGAAATTAAGGAAGTTTGGTAGTCATTGCTCTTGCACCCACACCATTTTTGTTCATCTTTTCAGTGTCGATTTCTGGGTTTAGATGGGTTTGCTCTTTAGAAAGCTGCACATGGCTCTGACTCAGTAGTCATGGTCTTATCTTGTAATAAACATGTATTTATAAACAACAATGATCCAGGCCAGAAATTAGAACTCTGACCTTTGGTATGTAGAGGCTCATGAAGAAGGTTCTCACTAATGGAAGGTAAGTAATAGGTTTAATTTAGAATTCTGGGTGATTGACTACTGGGCTTATGTTAGTCTATTATCTCTTCTTTCTCTTACCCTTTTGATTAAATCAGCAGCTTACATCCTGGTATATGATGAACAATTGCCACCTTTATGCACACACATCCACTAACCTTTATGATGACCCATGGGTTATAGCATTATAATAAAATTATCCATACTAGTGTAGATATCATAGTCCACCCATATTAAAACTCAACTATTACCTGAATCAATACATATATATTATATAGTATATATGCAATATATATATGATAAGTAAAATGAGTAGTTAAGGAAATGATCATTTCAAGTCTCTAGGGGTAGAATAAGAGTTACTAAATTCATTCAGAAAATATTTCCTAAGTCCTGAAAGCAAATGTGTGACAATGAGTAAATTAATCACTAAGGATTATCATTAACCAAAGTTGTAATGGCCTTCACTGTAATAAATTGCCATGATTAACCCAGACATAATTTCTGCTGCATACATGGGTAATCCAGATAAATGAGATCTTGGAAAGATACACTAAAACAAAAGCAGTACTAAAATGAATAGGTACTTTTATATTTTATTATGCCAATTCATCAAGGCTTATGTTGAGTGGGCTAATTGCAATGCCATTCATGGACAGCAGCTCTGGGTTTAAGGTACTACTGAAGTCTGCTGAAAAAAAAAAGGCATGTTTTATTCTTTTTTATTTCAATGAAATCCATTTGAACACTTACATAAGACCAACCTTCAAGTTTTCAAAATTATGTTGTGTATGATGTGTGCATGCATGTATACATGTTTGTTTGTTCGTGGGCTGCATGTAGAGACTTGTGGCCAGACCTGGGTGTTTTCCTTTATTTCTCTTTGCAATATATTTTGAGATAGGATCTCTTATGTGTGCTTAGAATTCAAAGATTCAGTAAGGATGTCTGATTAGCAGCCCCAGGATATGCCCCTGTCTGTGATTTCCCAGCATGATGACTCAAATTCTACACAATGAATTCTGGGACAAAAATTTAGTTCCTCACATTTGTGTAGCAAGGACTTTACACTTTTACCCATGTCTCCATGGTTCCTAGTTTATTTTTTCACTGATTGCTATGGTAAAACATTCATTACTACTAAAGTAAATTTTAATTCTAGTAATACATGCCATAATGTCTCCCATATTTAGGAATGATATATAAGTAATATATTTGAATGGATCAAACTGGTGTTCTGTGGACTATCACAGCTTGAATGGGGAATCAAAGTCAAGCTTATCTGTGTGAAGATCAATAGAGAGGTCCAGAGGATGGCTGAGAGGTTCGAGGTGCCTACCACCAAACCTGACCATCTGAGTTTGATCCGTGGAGCACATATAGTTGGAGGAGAGAACTGACTTTTGTAATTGGAATGTAGCACATGTGCAGTCAGAGGTTCTCCATTAAGTGTTTAAACAGAACATCAATTGTTGTTGATGTTGAGTAATTCAAAGGATATTTAATTAACCAGAGCCTAAATAATTGCAAAATTCTGGTTGATTATATCTGCCAAATGCCTCATCAAACAGACATAGACACACATGAGCACTTTACTTACAAGTACACTCTGACTCAAGATTAGAAAATATATTGAAAGGCATGATGTTGGTCTTCCTCATATGATAATGCTCTCTGCTAAGCTTACTGAGATTTCTGCACTTGTCCTATTTTGATTTACTAAAGATTAAATATAGCATCTTACTTCTTAAACAATGGGTGGTCGTGGTTCTTGTTGCTTGCCTACCTGCGTGCTTCGCTTCCTTTCTCCCCTTTTTTATTCCTTCCTTCCCTACGTACTTTTACTTTTTCCTTCCTTTCTTCCCATCGCTTCTTCCTCTGTTCTTCCTTTACCTTCACTTACATCTCCTACTCTTCCCTCATTTCTCTTATTCCCCTTCTCCTCTTTCTGTTCGTCCTTATCTTCTCTCTGTCTTTTCTTCCTCCTACCTTATCCTTCTCTCCTTCTCTTCCCCTTTTCTTCCTTTCCTCCTCCTTCATTTTCTCTCATACTTTACCCCCTTTCTTGTCTTCTACTGATAGGTTCTATTATTCACATATTATGTTTTTTCCCCCTGTCATCTCTTATGAAGCTCCCTTCATGACTTTTAGATATTTAATTATGACAATGTAAATTGTCCTTTTTATTTAATTGTCTATGGTGATTTTGAAAAAGTGGCCCTCAAAGAGAGACATTATTTGAAACTATGACTTTAATGGAGTAGGTATGGCCTTTTTGGAGGAAGTGTGTCACTGTGGAGGCAGATTTTCAGGGTTTTTTTTTTTTTTTTTTTTTTTTTTTTTTTTTTTTTTTTTTTTTGCTTAAATTTCACCCAGTGTCACAGGAAGAAGACTTGCTCCAAGATATAGATCTGCTCACAGCTACTTAGCTCTGTATAGCCCTGAGGTCCAGACCAGCAGCAGTCCTGAAGAACCACCAAAAACCTTATATTTATTTCATACTGATTGACCTATGGCTCAGACATACAACTTGTTATTAACTATTATGTTTTGCATGTTCATTTTATTATTTTTATAAAAATGTCTTTTTTTAATTATGTATCCCCCTGTTGCCCCTCCCTTCCCTCCTCCATATCCCTCCCAGTCAGTCTTCAGCCTCCAGATTTCCCATTTCCCATCCCCTCCCCCAAAGGGGCAAGAAGTCCCAAGGTGGGACCCAAAATAAAGACTGGGTTAGGTGTTCCTCTGCAGGGAATAGACTCCAAGGTGTCAGCCCACACACAGGAACAGAGTCTGATCCCACCCCTTAAGGCTCCACATACTGCTCATGCCAATCTACAGTTGCCTACCCTTGGAAGGCCTAGCTCCTTTCCCTCATCACTCTCAGGTAGCTGTTCTTGATTCAGTGAGCTCCCCAGAGCTCCAACCAGCCATCACTGTGGGAACTTTCCTCATAGTCCCCATCTTCTTGCTCATAAGATTCTCCTCCCCTGCTCTCAGCTGGACCAGGAGCTCTAACCCCTAATTTGCCAAGTGACTTAGTACCTTTTCTCAGAGCTGCATCCTGGCCTTCTTTCCTCTGGGTCATCTGCTGCTGTCTCTACTCTGTTTTTCCTCTTTCCAGAGTTTTCTTAGTCTGGTAGCCCTGCTCACACTTCCTGTCTTCGGACCAATCAGTATGTTATTAAACCAGTAGGAGGGACAAATATTTACAATGTACCAGAATATAATACCACAGAAACAAATGACTTCTGGTTGCCTGAAAAATGTAGGACTCTCAGATACTTCTCCAGCACTATGTCTGCCTGAATGCTGTAATTTTACACCATAATGATAATGGACTGAACCTCTGAACCGTAAGTCACTACCTGAGTTAAATGTTTTCTTTATAAGCATTGCCTGTATTTGTGTGTCTCTTCACGGCAATAAAAACTCTAACTAAAATGGCATATGAGAGATTTATTATCAGCATTTATCACATTTTATTTATTTATTAGTTTGTTTGTTTATTTTTGAAATAGTGTTTTTCTATGAGGCTGAGGCTACCACAAATTACTGTATATCCCAGGCTTGCTTCAAATTTAGGATCTTTCTCTACCTCCAGAGTGCTAGGATAATAGGTATGTATATTTCCCCAAAATTCTAATGTGACTGTTAATGGATCTCTCAGAACAGCTATAATGGAGCAAATTTTGAATTGTGTATTAGATATTCACAGAGTTTTTCTGCATTAATTCTGGACTCTATTCTATTTTGTCCCTCACAGTGGGTAAAGCTTTTAACTTTGGTATATACTGCATCAAACAAAATTCAGTTACAGACTCTACACTTCTACTATTTCTGTGGATTATCCAGAACTCTCCCAGGAACCTGATCTTCATTTGTATACCAATTAAATGATCCTGTTTTCTGAATCTTTATTTTATTCCTGTGTTCTGGTTGGTTGCCCTTCTCGTTTTATTCCACTACTTAATATGAGCAGGAGGCCTTTTAGCCTGTGTATGCTGTTGTAGTAACTTCTCTATGAGTAAATCATAATTCTATTCTAGGCTGTACTGGACAGGGTCCTCTGAGGAACAGAACTGACAGAATAATTATGTATTATAAAGGAAATTTATTAGATCAACTTACATAGTAAGAATTGTGTAGTCAAACATTGGCGATCTACACCCTGGCAAAGCTGAGAACTCATCAGCTGCTTAGACATAAAGCTGGATGCATCAGTGATCTTAAACTGGTATTTAAGACCTGAAAATTTTCTAGAAAGCTGTTGATTTTTAGTTCACATAGGAAGGTAAATACTAAATTGGTGCCATTGTCAAGAAGGATGGTAGCGACAATCAGAGTACATTCACTCACCAGCAAGAAGCAATGGTGGTTATATAACTAGACTATGAATTTTCCCTTCAGAATACTTTTCATCTGGACGATCACTGGAGGGTGCATTGCATTTTGGACAAGAATCTTTCTGTTGCAATTATTCCTTCCTGGAAAAAATCTTGACAAGCCCAATTATAGGCATTTCTAAGTACATTCCAGATCCAATTAATATTAGCAAATGTATAGTTTCAAGATTGTTTGGTTTTCAAATTTTATTACATGTATGTGTGTATGTCAGGGAGGCCCTAGGATCATGGCATATGTATGGCTGTCTGACAACTACTTGAGGAGTGAGTTGTCTCTTCCACCATATCGGCACTAAGGATGTTGTCAAAATTTGGGTTGTCAGACAGCTTAACTAGTGGGGGACATCTCCCACAGCTGCCTCGTAACTTTTTATGCCCATTAAGAAACCCCCTACTTCGTTTCCCAAAACTTTTGTATTTTATTCAGCGTTTTAGGGCTGCTATGTGTAAAGGTAGATGTTGCAGAAGCTTATTCTCACTCTGAAATGTACAGAATTCATTTTAAATAATTTTAAAAGATCTAATATGACAATGTAATAACCCTTTCTGAATGATAAATATTTTAAGACATCTTATCAAATGAATTGAAATGCATTTTGACAAGGAACAATAGCTTGCAATTTTTCCTAAAAACTCTCATTAATGTATCAATCCTTTTGAATGTAATATTTGATTTCTGTGGATGTATTAAGAAAGCACAGACCCAGAGTTTTCAGGTCATTTATTCTTATGCATCTTTTCAGGGAGGAGATTTGAGCTTGATTGCCTCTAAAGTATGGCTCATTCACATTTAATTGTCTTAAGAAGAGGTCCTTTCTAACATTAATCCACAAAGCTTAATGTGTCATTTGTACTAGAAGCCAACTTTGAAGTTGACATTTCTTTTGTATCAATGAGATCTCAGCAGCAGATGAACCACAAATGGCAAATTATACAAAGTAAAAGTTTAATCATAAAGGAAACTTCAGTTGGATATTTCTGTTTGATTAATAATCTATAAGGAGATAATATCTACTTTACATTTATACAAAATCATAACTACCTTTGAAAAACTGCTGCCATTAACAAAGATATCTATTGAATGTCACACCCCCATCATCTGCTCTATCCAGCTAACGTACTCAGCTCCCACATGAATTAGCTTTTGCAGAATTAATGGCTAGAGAGCTGAGAAAGAATAAAAGCTTTATTTCAAGTATTCTATTTATACCCAACTCACACATTTGTCTTTTCCAACTTTTTATAGATCTTTATCGGGCTGAAATTATTTTTTCCAGTTTTTTTTTTTCAATCTATAAATGCAAAAGACAAAATAATCAAAAGTCATCAAACTCTAGTGGATATGTCCTATGGGATTTGTAATTTTTCAAGAAACATCTTCCTGTAGCCAGTAATTGACATCAGAATTCATCCAAGTAAATTTTTCTGGATTTCCATAAATTTAGACTTCAAAATATTATTCTATATTACTATGATTGAGGACAGGATATATCTCGGGTGATAGAGTGCCTGCTTAGAATGTGAAGCACCATGGTCAATACCCAGCAGTGCATACACTGAGTATGGAAATAGAAACTTCTGGTGCTAGCTCTTGATAGTGAGGTCAAGGGTACCAGACGTTCAAAGTCATCTTAGGCCTCATAATGAGTTAGAGTTTGGATTTTAGTGACTGGCTATGAGAACCTGTCTCAGAAAAAAAGACAATTTACTAGGTTGAGATATTTTTGGGGGGGTGGGGTATAATATATTTTTTAAAGTACAACTTTTGTTACAGTATCAACATGAACATAAATTACTCAAGTGTAAACAAATAATTGGAACTCTGTCATGTATATTAAATACTGTCACATCGCATATTGAATATACATGTTTAAATTCTACTGTAGACACATCTGTCTTTAATCATGTTGCTTCAAATGAAAGTGTTTCCCTGAAGCTAAGCAGGGTTGTAGCAGGTTAGTACTTTGGATTGAACACACATACTTTAAATATGTTTATATTATTGCTTATTGTACCTTGAAAATGCCATTTGGTCAAATGTCTACCTATTAAATAGAAAGTTACAAAGAGAAATAGAGGATTAATTATTTGCCCTGATTATCATTAGAAGGTAATGTAGCTTTGAGTTTTTTAAAGTTGTACAACTCATAACCCATGCAATATCTAGTTTCTATTCCTTCAACTGCAACATTAAGAGTGTTACAAATAGTGAGAGTTTGTGATGGTGAAATGCTCAGTCCTAAGTGGGTAAGCTTTAGCTCCCATTTTTAAGCACAGGAAACACTGGAGAAGAAAAATAAGAAAAGATAGAAGAGCAGGATTGCAAGCTAGGCAATAAAAAAGATGCTTTTAGGATATGGCATGGACATGTGTAATTATGAACTTATCTGCATAAAACCATCACAAGATTGGGCTTCCTCAGCAGCATCATGGATTGGTAATAGACCATGAAACCACATCCATCCCTGAAAGTAATATCATCATTAATGCTTATTGGGGAAGGCAAGTCATTTTCTTCAGTGATGTTACCACTGGCACATTGTTCTTGCTCCCAGTCATTCTCATCAATGCTTAGGCTAGAAACCTATAAAATACAGCAAGCCATACATAGAAAGTCATGAAAGTAGGAGTACATCAGGAGCCTTTGAAAAGAAAGCTTCTAGAAGGAGAAGGGGAAAGGACAGATGGGACATGGGGAATGAATGCTTAAAATGTACTCTATACATATGTGAAACTAATAATATTTATTTCACATATACAGTATTTATATTTTTATTTTATAAACTTTATAGTTAAAGTTCTTGCAAAGAAATAAAATTATACACCCAAATTAACCAGGCTCAAACTCCATACAACTCATTGTATTTCTGTACAGTTGGGTTAGGTATTTAGTACTGCAACTATGCAGCTTCATATTAATTTTTTTTAATTTTCAGTATTGAATATATAATGTGAAAATGTTGTTTTAAATCACTTCTAAGTGCCATTTTCCCTCTAAAAATTGACTTCTCAAATCATATCCCTGAACAGGAGTAGAAGTGTTATAGTTGTCAATTAAACATTTGTCTGGCAGTGGGTCAAGGGCTATAAACAATATGGTTCTCAGTGTCAAGTTAACTTACATACAGTGATATATACATATGTGTGTATATTGTGTGTATGTGTGTGTGCTGAGTTGCAAATATAGATGTATGCATTGCATGTGAAAATCATATATAGACATCAGAGATCATCTTCAGTAACTCCCATATTATTATATTGAGACATAGTCTTTCCATGAACCTGAAGATTGCTTAGACTAGACTAACTAGCCAGCCTCATGGGCTCACCTTCCTCTGTTTACCCACCAGTGGTATTACAAGTCTGTGCCAAAACACCTGCTTTTCAACTTGGGTTCTCTGGATCAAATTCAGATTTTCATGTTTGTATAACTGTGATTATAAACTGAACAGCTTCCTCAACTCTTTCATGTTTTAAGAACTCTGGAAATCCTTAGCTGAGGTCTCCATCCTGAGAGTTGACTGCTCTTAGCAGTAACAAAGTTAAACTTGTAAAGCATGGGTCTCAAAGGATGAGGGTTTTTTTGTATTTTTTTTATAAAGTGGAGGTCATTTAGCACCTATTTTTATGATGACCTTTTATTAAAATTTAAAGCATATTACCTAATCTATTTCTATTTTATATTTTCATCTTTACTTGACCACCAGAGGACAAAACATATTTAAAATTTTTTATCAGTATTATTTTCTGGGTCATAAAGTCTTCATTTTCTTGTTTTTATTTTTATCTTTTCTTCTATGGAAAATTGCTTATCCTGTGATGCCAAGATTGTATAAACAATCATTTTCTTCTTAAGCAAAACTCTTTACAAGAAAAATAACATCAATCAGTAAGGTGGCAGCATGTTTTCCCATGAGCCACAAGTAGAACAGCCTGGGGACATACACTGTGGCGTTCCAGAGCTTAAGAAATGGCTTTAACCAGTTTTACTCTACACACTTAAGAAAGCTGTGAATCACTGATTTGAAGTATATGCCCTCTTATTTCATTAGAACAATTTCAAAATAGATGTGCTATTTTTATTTCAGCAAATTTAAGGTAAAATACTAAGAAACCTTAATATTATTAAGACATTGATATTCACTGATATTCTGTACTCAGAAATTAATATATGTATTATTATAAGGTTTTAGAATCATCCTTTTATCTAATTCAGTAGTTCTCAACATTCCTCATGCTGTGACCCTTTAATACAGTTCCTCATGCTGTGATGATCCCAACCATAAAATTATTTCATTGCTGCTTTATAACTATAAATTTGTTGATGTTATAAATAATGTAAATATTAGGACCCACAGGTTGAGAAAAACTGATTTAGGCCAACATGCTAGATATTGTTCTAATTTTATGCTGTTACCTTATTATACCACCTTGATCAAAAGAAACTTAGGGGATGTAAGAGTTTATTTCCTCCTGCACTTCAGTGTCACAGTCCATCACTATGTGAACTCAAGGCAAGAAGCTAAAGGCAGGCCACCTGTCTACACCATACAGCATTACCTTTATTTAGAGAATTTTCTCAAAGCAAAAAGTACAACAAGAACCATGTGTAAAGTGCTGCTTACTGGCTGGCTGCCTGTATCACAGGTCAAGACTGCCTGGGCAGGAAATGGCACAGCCCATAGTCGCTTTACCTTTCTACATCACCATAGTAAATCAAGACAGTCTGTTACAGACATGCCCATAGCCCATCATGATAAAAACAATATTTGAGATACTTTTCAAGTGACTCTTGACTATGTCATTTACCAAACTAATTCTAAATAGGACAGTGATCAATTAATTAATTACTAACAATACATACACAAGCTTGCACATGAATTTTCCATCTTGCAATTGAGTATATTCCTTTAGATAAAAAATAAAGAAGTCAGTATCTGATCCAAAATTCAGTCAGTGGTCAAGATAAAATCTGACATTTTACTTTTTCTGCAGTATGTCACAACAGTACCATATTGTACACATAATAAGTTCTTCACCATGAAAAGAGTGCATTTACAGCCCTGTGAAAGGCAGTAACCAGAAAACCAGAGAAACAATCTGTTTTATCAGTTGTCTACGCTATGATCAGAGTCTAAAATGGAAGTAAAATGGAATGCTGAACTTGTGCATGTGTAACATAGAAAAGACTGGTGGGGAGAAGTTGATATCTCCTCAGCTTTTATTATCTTTGTGTTTTCAGACATCTTGGATTATATGAGCACAGTGCATCCTGGGTGTAGAGTGGGCCTATTCAAAACCTACAGGAAGGTGAAACCAAGATGTTTGCTCCATCAGAATGACAGGAATTCCACTAAAAACTGAACATGCATATGCGTTATCAATACTCCCTTTATTAAAGGAGAGACATGAATGCATCTTAGGTGAATAGAGAAAATAGCAAATTGAGGATGAGAACAACCTGAACATATTTCTCTTCTGGAGATTTTATCTAAAAATAGTAGCTATGGAGACAGCCCCATCTTGAAAAATATACAGTCCATCTCAAGCAAATGAGAATACTACAACTTGGTGGCAGGTTGTGAGTTCAATGATTTATTACTAAATTCTCTGTTTGCTATGACAAAATGCCCAGTAAAGGCAGCTTAAGAAAAATTTATTTTAGCTCACAGTTGCAGGGCATGGTCCATCATGATGAGAAAGCTTTGGTGGCCAGAGCTTGAGTCAGCTGGTCATATCACATAGACAATCAGGAGGCAGGAGTGATAAACGCTAGTGTTCAGTCATCTTCCCCTTTTCATCCTGTCAGGATCACCATCCAGGGGATCATGGCTCCCACATTTAGGGTGGATACTTCCTAGTTAATTAACTCAATCTTGAAACTCTGCCAAGACTTATCTAAAGTTATGTCTTCTCCGTGATTCTAGATCTTGTCAAGTTGATAATCAGTATCAACCACAACAAATGATGACCCTTGGTTGCCATGGTCCATTTCCTGGAAGAGTGACACTAGACTCTATTCTCAGTATTTTTTTCTCTAGTTTTCCTTGCTCAGTCGTCAGAAATCTTAGTAAAATTGTCAGGCTACACCTCACAAAGAAAGTATCCACATCTGAATTAAGGAGCAATCTGTCTTGACCTCTGTTTATGTCCCAGTGATTAGAATATTTTTTTGTAAGCATGAGGACCTGAGCTCTATTCTTCTGAACCATGGTTTTTTGTTTGTTTTGTTTTATTTGTTGTTGTTTTGATTTTTTTAAAGGTGGGTATGGTGGCATGTGCTTGTAATCCTAGCATAAAAGAGATAGAAATGGGATGATTTCTGGGACTAATTTCTAGCACACATGTTCATGCATATCAGCATATTCATACACATGCACACACACACACACACACACACACACACACACACACACACACACACACACACACACACACACACACACAGAGACCTGACTACATTTCTTATATTTGATCTTTTGTAAAACCTCCAAAGAACTTTATCTACCTACTGCATTGACAAGTCCTGACAAGAGAGGTGCTCTTCCCGAGTGGCTTATCTACAGTAGTTCTGTCCTTTGAGTGTAACTACTATCACAGTTGATAACCATCATCTCCTTTATTTAAAGAAATGCTTCCAAGGTTTACCCTGTCTCCTACTTCAGTATCAAAACCTAAATCTAAGCCTTGCTAATTTTAGCACCCAACATCATCAAGATCATTTAAGTGTTATCTCTTCCACTGCTAAACTAATATCAACATCATGGACTATTTTTTATACTATTCTCTGTCTCTTTTGTTTTTACATTTATTTAGCTTGTATGCATGTGTATGTGTGCACATATGAGAAACAGAAGACAATTTGCAAGGCTTGGTTCCTTCCACAGCATATGTCCTATGTAGCAAACTTAGATCATCAGACTTCCTAACAAGTGCTGAGACATCTTGCCAGCCCTTGTTTGATATTTTTTTTTTTTTTTGCACACAGTAAGTAGCTATTTTGCTGTGTTGTAAGACTCTTACATGAAATATTTGTAGTTATACAAGCCTTCAAAATCTCCAATTTTGTTTGTTGTACACAATAGAAAAAAATGTGGAATCACTTCAGTTTATTATAAAAAAATACTAATTGTTATTGACTTTGAGCTGCATTTATTTTTCAGTTTTAGAGTGTTTAGTATAGTTTAGTAGATGACTTTATGGCTCACTTTTTACATCATCTAGTTAAAGAAGAGTTTGATAGAGGCAATTCTGATCTCATAATACAAGGTGAGATTGACTTAATGATAATGAAGTCAAAGAAAAAATAATAATGTGTTCCTATCTTTTCAGAAGTAGGTAATGAGGTTTTTGGAAATCAAGAACTTGAGGGATTCAGAAAAGTAGCAAAGTTTGAATGCAATGAGACTAGTTGATATCATAAGTGCTACAGTTTACAGTTAATAAGCAGCATTGTGTTTGTATTATCTTTCTCTTTCTGAACATTTGAACAGATTTGAGGTTACATCATTTTCTGAGAATTTTAAAAAACCTACTTTTTTTCTTTTTAAAGACATCCCACAATGATTTCAATAGTGTCTGTGTTGCTGTGCTCAGAGACACAATGGGTCCCCCAAAATGCCAAACTTGGACCTCATTCTGGAGAAGTTAAAAGAGAAAAGGTCATGTGAAAAAGCAGAAAAAAATATATTTCACACGGTCTCATTGAGAGAAGGACATAGAGATCTAATGGCCCCATTGAGTCCATCCCTAGGGTTCTAAAGTGAGATTGAAGTTTAAACAGAGGGCCCAAGGACATGTACAATTAAGGAGTCCTTGTCAAAACTCTTAGGGAAAGTGAACTCAGGTGATGATTCTGCAAGAGATGTTACTTGTTAAAAATCCAGTTCTCAAAATTCTTGAGCTAAAGCTATTTCAAGTTTTTTTGCATGGCTTTATTTATTTAGTCTTTTCAAAATGAAAGTATTGCTATTTATTTGGCTCATAAAATGGAAATACTTTTGCTTAAGAACTAAAATTTCTTGTCTTGCATGTTTTTTCACTTAAAATATTTAAATTAATATTAATTCATAAGAAAAATTTCATTGATGTTTCTTTCACATTTTCAGATCAAATAATACTTTGCGAAGATTAATAAATTTCTACTGAAATTGGTGACATATGTCCATGTCTATCATTTCAACACTCCAGAGTTTGAGGCAGGAGAATCACAAGTTCTGAAACAATAATATATTATTACAAAAGTTAAACATTAAATTCAGTAATATCTTCAGAACTCTTCATTTAAATGAAAACATCAGACTTTACATCAAAAGGAGAAAACAGAGCAGAACTGCAGAGCAATAGTTAGAACAGACAGTCTCAGAAATGTCTTCTGCTCTCATCTGTGTCAACTTGTGGAGCTTGTCACTGAATATTTATTAATATTGAAAATGATTTTTTCTTTGCTTCCTGGAGTTTAATTATTGAGCATAGCAGAAGATCATGGCTATTTATACACATTTGCCCAAGGCACTCTCAGTAATCTCTAATGGACTAAATTCAGAGAAGCCTGGATCCTGGAAGATGCCTCTCTGTGTAGAGGAAGCTGGGCTTCCATGTTGATTAGGCCACATCTTGCTTCAAGGGAATCATACTAGTACGCATTCAAAGTACAGGTTTGTGCTATTTTTACAGTAGTTGTTTCCTAGTTGTTCTCAAAGAGAATCTTCTCATCAGCTTAGGAACAGAGACAAATCCTCCTACAACAATGAATAGGAAGCTCCATTCTTATATTCTTAACCATAACAATCCTTATCTTTGCCACATGGAGAGGCAATAAGGTGAGAGTGGGAGCTTTCATGTCCCCTCTGTGTGACTAGAGTTGTCCTAGTGTCCTTGGTCATCTCAGGTGGGGATTGCTCTCAAGTTGTATGCCATTCCAGATATGGCATGGTGGAGAAAGAAGAGGGTTCTAAGGAGGAAAAAAAAAAAAAAGACAAATAAAACCGGGGCCTGGGGAGAGACTCAGTCAGTATGAAGACTTGCTTCATTTCCAGAACCCTTGTCTTAAAATAAGTACTTGACTCCATTCTGATGTTTATGTTCTAAAGAGTCGGAGGATAAAGTAGCTGTCATATAAATACAAAGAAAAGATTAGGAAGAATGCATTACTGCTAAGAAAATAAAAGTGGTACCAAGTGTAAAAAGGTAATTAATGGCTCAAGCTAAATAATCTTTATAAAGTTATTAAAAGTGAAATAATTGGTTATAGAGAGATTCCTCAAGAGTAAATAGCACTTGCTGCTCTTGCAGAAGATTCAATTTCACTTCTCAATGCAACTTCCAAATCTGGTAACTCCAGATGCAAGAAGATGTACCGTCTCTTCTGCCTCCATGGGCAATTGGACCTACACATGCTCCATCATAAATAAAAGCAAGATATAAATAATTGAAATTTTGGAAGTTGATTCATGGTAAAAAAAAAAAAAAAAAAAAAAAAATCTGCACTATACCTGTTTTGGTGGATGAGAACGACAAGGGAGGATCTAGGGGAAAGTCAGTGCTGGCTCTTCCTCTGCATGAATGGGAATTCAATACAGAAAATGCAAAATTTCAAGCCCCAAATGATGGTTACTAGTTATTTGTTGCTTCAAGATTATTTAGAATTAGTACCCTAAACTAACTTTAGAGACTGACTATCACATAGTTTTTCCTTAGGGATATCTGAAGGGTTTAAATGTATAAAATGGGTTTCAAATAGGGTTCAAGTAGATTTGTATAAGCCAGTTATGGAGACATCGGTAGTCACTGAGACTTGAGTGATGCTCAAGAGATGACTTTGAAAATGAACCATGCTTATGGCTGGTACAGCACTGACTTTTGGCAAAAGGCCTCAGTTTCATCCTAGTGAACCAATATAGGAACTGTCTTTAATCAGTTTAAGTGATTCACAAAAGCTTGGAAGAGAGAAATGCTTTTTTTGTTTACTCTCTGAAGTTATAATATGTTATAATTTTCTGACATTAACCCTTCGCATCATGGGTGACATGGATAAGGAATCAAAGGACCATGATAATATTTTGATTTCTATCTATCGAATGCTCTTTGTGCGTATGTATATGTATAAATTTGTATTTATGTGTACTCAACATACAGTCAACCCTAAAGCAAAGCCTAATCACCCATAAAACTACAATTCCAGCTACACTAGTCCTTTTAAAAAGTATGTTTTTAATTATCATTTGAAAGGAGCTGCTTATCTAGTAGAATCTCCTGAAGCGTGGGTGTGTATCAGTTTGCTGTATTGTTTTGCGTTGTTATCATTGACAAAACTCTGATTTGCTTAAGAGAGAACTAAGTGCCTTTTCTGTATCTGCTATTGGATACATACTCCTAGCATGATTCATAGTGTACACAAAAGAGAGAACTTGCAATCAGTTGTTCTGTATTGACATCTTTAAGAAAACTGCAAATTCCAAGGGGCCTGAAAAAAATCTGAGAGAAGGGGAGAGAAAATAATAATATTCAAGGTGAATATTTTTAGAAATCATCCTCCTTTACAGAAGAGTACTGATGTTTCTACACACGGCAGGAAATTAATCCACACACTTGATAATGGCTGAAAACTTGGATGTCAAGAATGAGGTCTTCCCCTGCATATCTGTATTATAACAGATGGGTGTAGTTAGCATTCTCAAAGAAGAAAGGAAATAGAATTTTAGCAAAAGCTGGGCTCTGTGACTAATATTCTCAGATTGTAGTGCATGGAATACTCTCATGCAGGAAATGAGAATGGGAAAAACTATCCAGTATCCTAAATTTTCAGTAGAGTAGTGAGACATGCAATGATAGAAAACGGATTACTTTCAGATCAGCATCCTGTACTTTAGGGGAAAAGCATATTCTCCCACTGAATAGATGATTTGGGAATGCATTTCAAAAATCCAATCCTCATCTAGGCAATGAACATTTTAAATAATAAATTAATGCCTTTAAGGGAACAAAACAGAGCACATGAGAAAATGTACTCCATTTCGATAGTGTTTGTGTCTCTGTCCACATGCCCCCCAATGTGGGATTCTGAGATATTTTACTGTCACATGGCCTTATGATCTTTTGCAATTAAAAAGCACTTTTAGTAATTTCACACATTTAAATGTATTTATATCATAACCCCACACCTCTAATTACTCCCATAACCCTCACAACCACCTGCAACCCTGAAGTCATCATTACCATAGTTACTGTCATCCTCTTATTTTTCTTTCTCTTCTTCTTCTTTTATATGCCACAGCGTCCAGTCAGTGCTGCCTGTGTGTGTTTATTGTATAGTGCCATCTGAAAAGGGCAGTTGACCATGGGCCACATCATGACTCTCCTTTCTCCGGTGGCTATCAAGTGCCAACTGTTTCTCAGCTAAGGATGGAGCATTACGGGCATCCTCCTTCTCCGTTCTGAAGTGTTGGCTAACTTTATCTTGTACAGATCACAGCTGACACACAATCTTCTAAGGAGAGTATTGAATGTTAATTCTAGGTCTTGATTATAAATTTGAGTTATGGTTTATTTTTTAGGTGAAACTCCTTTATAAAACTATACTTTTCCAGCATGTTCTCTCTCTCTCTCTCTCTCTCTCTCTCTCTCTCTCTCTCTCTCTCTCTCTCTCTCTCTCTCTCTCTCTCTCTCTCTCTCTCTCTCTCCATCCTCACTTTATCTCTCTCTCTCAACAAATTGCCACTGGCTGCCTTTCATCTACTTGGAGTCACCAAGAACAGAATTTGGTATGACTGTGAGAATCTAAAGTTAAAACTGAAGCAAGTTTCTCAGGCCATATTATGAGAGAGATATGATCAATAGATATTTATTTGAAAATCTTTGGGACAGTTTTGTGCCATAAATTCAAAGAATTCCTTATGGCTGGGTGTGTTGTGGCCATTTATTGACTCTCCATGTTGTATAATCTTTGTGTTGATTCAAAGAGTATGCTTCAATGGAGCAGCTCATTCTTCCAATATTCTCTTTATTCACCCTACCCCATGACCCAGGACTTCATCTTCAGTCATTTCCTAGGAGCTTGAATTAAAAAAAGGAAGAAAACTGCTCAGACAATTTCCCTCTCTGAGCATACTTTACATTTAAAATCAATCATCTCAACATGTGTTGCCATGAAATTAAACACAAATGATGCATTGTATATAAGCAGAGTGCTTTGCAAATGACCCCAAGAAACACGCTCTTAGTTTCTCCATTACTGTGATAAAATACTCTGCAAAAGCAACAAGGTAGAGAAAGGGTTTACTTGAGCATTAATTCAAGGTACAATTTATCTTAATGGGAAGGTCCTGGCAATGAGATCTTGAGGCAGCTGATCTAATCAAACCCATAGTTAGGAATTAGAATGATGAATACTTACATTCAGATCATTTTCTCCTTCTTCAATAATCCAGGATTCTAGCTGAAGGAATGGTGGGAATGATGTCACCCTCACTGGATAGATCTTCCCACTTCAGTTAACCTAAACAAAACAATCCCCTCCAGGCCTGCCCAGGAGCCTGCCTTCCCAGTGGTTCTTGATCTCTGCAAGTTGACAACTGAGATTAACCATCACAAACCCCTAGAGACAATGTGTGGCAGTGAATAAAAGGCAGACAATAGTATAATGTTGAGCACTTTGGCGTTATGTGTGAGCAGAATTTTTTCTTTCTGGTAAGCCCTGAGGAACAAATTGAAGAACATCCTCATGTTAGGACGAGCCCCATGGCTGTGCATTGCTGTGAGCAAGATGCATTCAGTGCATGGTTAAAACCCATCTCACTGGCATCAGTTGTCAATCACTTATGTGGACTCCAAAAGATGAGATTCAGGAGAGTCTTATGATAGAACCACACAGGATTTTATAATGGAATTCTATACATGGATGGTGGGATACCCGGATCACATCTAAAGTTGAAATACTAGCCATAACTTCATTATAAACATCCCTGTAGAGAGTTATTTAGATGGTTCAGCAGTTAAAAGTACTTTTTCTTCTTTCACAGAAACCTGGAATCAGTTCCTCACACACATATCTGGCAATTACACTACCTTTAATTCCAACTGGAGGGAATCTAACACTTTTCTCTCCTTCCTAGGGCATGCATAATGCACATACACACAGCCAGGCACATGCACATAAATAAACATGAGGACTGGAGAAATGACTCAACAGTTAAAAATGCTTGGTGCTCTTGCAGATGAGCTGGGTTCAATCTCAAGCACCAAAATTGAGTGACTCACAATTCCCTATAACTCCAGTTACAAGTTATCTGACATCATCTTCTATCTTCCTGAGTTACATGCATGCATATAGAGGCAAGCATACATATAAACAATAAGATTAAATTTTAGAAGTCTTTAAAAATTCCCTTTAGGCAATTTTACAATTACGTTCTACATTATAGATGCACAGTTTACAAATCTTAAAAAATTATTGACAAGCATTTAGGTATAACAATTATTCCCAGAGGAGCTGTGTATGCACATGGTAGGGAAGGCCATCAAGCATGTAGCCTACAGTTATTCTATCTGCTTAAAGCACCTTGTACTTTCAACCTGTCCTTGACATCAGTGGAGCCAATAGGGAAAACTTTCTCTAAACATCAGAATTGTATAAGGAATATATCTCACTTGGCAAATATAGGATGCACATATAAAGGTTCTCAGCACTCAGAGGTCAAGTCCCATGAATTCTTAAAAAGACAGAAGTCATCTCTTTGAGAGAAGTCACCTCAAAAATATTTTTTCTATCTGAAAGTAGTAAGTGGTAGATACTTAAAAGCATGGTTATGTAATTATGTAAACAATGTTTACATAAATAAATAAATAAAATTATTTTACAGTGTAGTCACACAGCTTTCTGAAAGTTTTGGTACCCTTTCTTTTATGCATCATAGCACAAGTAAATTGAATCAATTTAATATTACTAAAAGTAAGCATGCATGACCAAACTTCATACACACACATACACACACACACACACACACAGCACACAGATGTGTGCAGAGACACAATGACACAATAACAATTTTCACACACACACACAAATGAACACACACATATACACATGCTCATGCATGAGAAAACATACAGTTTTGGAATTACCTTATTGTTGTTAGCCATAAGGTTAAGATAAAGCTGGGTTTTAGTCTCACAAACAAAATTTTTGTATATCCGAGTAGCTTCTCCTTGCCAGCAAATACGTTTGGAGCATTTTGAGCCTCCAGGTGGATGAGAGGGTAACCACTATGTGCATGATTCTTAAGTTTCTAGAATCTGGCTTATGTGGTTGGTAAGGTGATGAGTATGATGAGATTTTCTTTTCCATCTTAAAATTTTACTTAAATTTTGATTTATTATCTGGTAATTTCTTAACTAGTGCAATGGATTAAAATCATAACCATCCTACTTTCTGCTTTCCACACTTCTCTACATTTTCGCAGCTACATATTGTTATGTTTTATAATTCACTGAGTGAATCTAGTTACTGCTGCTCCTAGACACCTGGGTGCAGTACACTCCCCACTGCAGCATGGGCAGCCAACTGTGTGGCTGAAGAAAATCCACTCTCAAGTAACAGTATTTCCAAACCACACAACCTCACCTCACCATCCCTGCTTCCTTTTCTGCAGACTCACCTTTCTCTTGTTAATATGGTTCCAGATGCTGAAAGGGGTTAGTCGTCTATGAGTTTCATAAAAATGATTCAGGATCATAAAGCTAGAGTGAAATCCAAGAATTTTTTTTTTTTTAGAAAATACAGAATAAATTATAACTTAGAGATAGAGTTTATTTCACTACCAGAAACAAAATGTTAAAAACTGGTAACTGGAGTTTTCAAGTAAAGTAAAACTTTTAAAGTATTTTTTTCACTTTTCAAAGAAATAAACCAAGCTAAATAAATTTTGTAAGTATTGAAATGTGTGAAACCTATCAAGAAAGAATTGAAAATGTCAATGACTAATCAAAGGATTACAGCTAAAAAGCAGAATACTACAATTTATTATACCTTTAATTTTTTCTACAAAGAACTTTATTAATCCAGCCCCTTTAATATATACATTATTTTTTCATTTTATCTTACTTCTAAAATATTTTTGACTCACATACCTCATAAGAATGATATTCCTCAAAACAAATGTTCTAGAATATCAAAGAATAATGACTGTATTGCATTTGCCTTCACGGACTGTGCAAACACAGACCTGGCTCATGGATTACATCATTGCAAAACCGGAGTAAGAGTTTCCATTAAATATGCTACATGTAGTGGCATGTGATTGTAATTCCAGCTCTGAGAATGTGGACAGATAAATCCCTGGGGCTCACTGATAGCCAGCTGAGTTGAATGACTGAGATTGACTGAGATTCAGGAGAGTGAGCAACACTGTCTCAATATTATACAAGGTGAATGGGCACCTAAAGAAAAACTGTATTCTGGCCTCCAAATGTACACACACACACACACACACACACACACACACACACACACACACACACACACACACACACTTGTTGCATGAATGAATGAGACAAGTTGGAGATACTAGAGGGAATAAACACCACAGTCAAATCTTACCCAGCTGTCTTCCAGCTTCCTCAGCCTCGCTTCCCTTGGAATGGCTCCCTCTGTGTTTCAATCCTGTCTTAAATACTCTTGGTAATTAAGGTGTGGCCCCATCACACCTGCTTGGGAGCCTGGAATTTCTTCTACTATCTAAAGTGAGCTGGACTCCCTTGGGATTAAGGGTGTATGGCACCACTCCCAGGATACTCCCTGTGCTGGGATTAAAGGTTTGAATCACCATTCTCTGATTTTCCTAGACTGACTGTGGTTAGAGCTCTGGGACTTCTGGAGCTTTTACTAACCCCCCACATAGACTGTGGGTAGATTCCCTCTGATATCTCCAAAACTTCTGAAACTTTTATTGAATCCCCACACACACTCACACATAGACACACACACACACACACACACACACACACATTCACACTCTCTCACACACACACCACACACACATACACACACACACACACACACACACACACACACACACACACACACACATGGGCCTGAGCACACACAAAGCATACACACAAAGCATGTGAACAGATTCATAGATTACAACATCAAATAAGTTCACTTTCAAGTGTCTGCAATTATCTTTTAAAACTCAAATTCAGGCAGAATGATGCTTACTAAACAAAAATAATAGGGTAATATGTCTCAAAATATAAAGAATTTGTGAAATAGTTCATTTGTATGAAGGAGAAGGCAAGAGATGACTGTCTTACATTGAGAACATTACTGAGTTCATAACAAGGCAGTTATCGGTGGAAATTAAGAAGCCCTGGCAATTCTAATATTTTGTAAAAATGAGGGCTCAATTAATTAATCTAGAAGTAGGTATTGCACTTGGGAATCCTATTTCTTTCCTTTTTCCAGAGAGGACTGAAATAGAAGTTATATCAGAGAATTGCCTTTGACAGTTCATTTAGAAAGAAGTAGTCTTCTAAGTATTAATTAAATAGAGGTGATAGATATATGAAATGAGCAAGTCATTAGACCAATCATTTCAAAAATTAGATACTTTCTTCTCTAGTCTAGGACTTAGTTGAAATCAAGATATCATACTTGGGCATGGTGGTGCATTCCTGTAATCCTAGCCAGCACTCAGGAAGTGAGACAGAAGGACCTGGAGTTTGGGGCTATTTTTTCATCTATTTAGCAGTTCAAGGTCAGCCTGGGTTACATGAGACATTCCATAAAAAAGAAAATGGAAAGGAAGAGAGAAAGAGAGAGAGAGAGAGAGAGAGAGAGAGAGAGAGAGAGAGAGAGAGAGAGAGAGAGAGAGAGAGAGAGGAGAGAGAGAGAGAGAGAGAGAGAGAGAAAGAAAGAAAGAAAAGAAAGAAAGAAAGAAAGAAAGAAAGAAAGAAAGAAAGAAAGAAAGAAAGAAAGAAAGAAAGAAAGAAAGAAAGAAAGAAAGAAAGAAAGAAAGAAAGAAAGAAAAGAAAAGGAAGGAAGGAAGGAAGGAAGGAAGGAAGAAAGAAAGAAAGAAAAAAGTCTGTTTAGATTAATAGGTTACTCAGCTTTTATCTGCTGTGTAAAATAACTCTGAAATCTCAGACTTAAACAACAAGCTTTATTTTGTTCTGGTTTTGTTAAAATCCTGGACCTCAGGTGTATATATCATGGGGGTAGACAATGCCACTCATAAAGATATTACTATATAAGTAAATTTGAATGCATGTATAGAAATAGTGGTGTGATAACGACCTTTCACACATCTTATCTTGTTCCTTCCCACATGTATGTAGGATGGGTAATGTTATCAATTTGATAGGTTTTCGTTTTCCTGCTGAGGTAACTGAGTCACAGAAAATTAAGTCTGGCAGTCATAACTTGAACGTGCCACTATCACTACTGTAGCCTAATCATTTGCAGAGAATTTTGGGTCCTTTCTGGTATAGTTCAGGGTCAGAACAAAAATAAAAATTTCCTGTAAATTCTGTGCCAGCATGAACTCTATAGTACTTTCCCACAATGAATCTGTCACAGCCTGCAGTATTCGTGCAGGTGAGTTTTTGAGTCCTTTCCACTCCCAGTCCCTGGGAGAGCTTAATGAAGTTGGCCATATCTTCTCTCTGGCCCCATTATTTCTGTCTTCTAGAAAAACTGGAATCTTGAAGCTGACCTCCCAAAAGTGATGATCACTTCCCTAATTCATTCACAGACTTCTTTTCTTAGGAAAAAAAGGCTGGTGCTTCTCTACAAATATTTTTTAAAACTATATTTTGTTGTATGGACAACAATGCAATTTGAACATTAAATAAAGCTGTGGTAGAATTATTTGCCATAGTTAAAAAAAGAGCAAAGAAAACCTTTTTAAGATTATAAACCTTTCCCCCCAGAACAGATCTTTATTTTGCTTTTGTTATTTTTGAGGCTATAATTATGACATTTCCTTTGACTTTCCTCCCTACAAAACCATACCATATACCCATTCTGTTCTTCAAATTCATGCCTTCTTCTTTTATTATCTGTTATTGAATCATCGTGTGTGTGTGTGTGTGTGTGTGTGTGTGTGTGTGTGTGTGTGTGTGTGTGAGAGAGAGAGAGAGAGAGAGAGAGAGAGAGAGATTCCATGTGAATCTGAAGTCCTTTCAAGATCTGCGAACATTGTGTTGGAATTTTGATGCAAAGTGCATTGAATTTGTAGAAAGCTTTCAGATAGTCATTTTTATTATTTTAACCCTATGGATACATGTGTGGGGGAGATCTTTCCTTCTTTTGATAACTTGTTCATTTTCTTTCTTCAGGGACTTAAAGCTTTATCATACAAGTGATTCATTTTCTCAGAGTTTCCCCAAGATATTTTGTTTTCAGACTTATGAAAAGTTATGACTTTTTTTCTCAATTCCATTTGTTATTTTTTTATGTACTAAGGCTACTGATTTTTATGTGTTAATTTTGTATTCTGCTACTTTCCTGAAAGTGTTTATCAGTTGTAGAAGTGTCCTGGTGGATATTTTAGTCTTTATGTATAAAATCATATTCTCTTCAAATAAAGATATATTGATTTCTTCTTTTCTGTTTGTATTCCCTTGATCTCCTTCAGTTGCTTTATTGCTCTACTTGAGACATATGTAGAAAATTGGATAACTATGAAGAAAGCATACATTGTATATTTTTCTTTTTAATATAATTTTTTGACTTCCTTTCCATTTAGTTGATGTTGGTTATGGGCATGCTATACATTCCCTTTATTATGTTAAGTTATGTTTGCTGTATCTCTAGTCTCTCCAGAGCTTTTATTAGAAAGGGATGTTTGGTTCTCCCAAAGGCCTTTGCTTTTTCTAATGAGATGACGTGTGTTTTTTAGTGTTTCTATCTGTTTATATGGTAGATTATATTTATCCATTTTTACATGTTGATCAATCCATGAATCTTGACCAATTTGATCATGATAATCTATTTGATGTGTTCTTGGATTAGGTTCACAAGCAGTGTATTGAGAACTTTTACATTTTTGTTCATGAGGGATATTGATCTATAATTTTGTTGTTGTTGGGTCTTTGTGTGGTTTAGCTATCAGGGTAAATGTCATCTCATTAAAAAAAAAGAATTAGGAAATGTTCCTTCAGTTTTAATTTTGCAGAATAATTTGAGAATTATTGATGTTGATTTTTTTAAGGTCTGGTAGAATTCTGTGCTGAACACATCTAGTTTTGGATGTTTAGTTTGGTAATTTTTTAATTAATGCTTATGTTTCACTAGAATTATGTAGAGTTATGAGTCTGTTGAAGTAGCTTATATGATCCTGATTTAACTTTGGACAGTCATATATATATATGAGGAAATTCATCCGTTTGTTTTAGATTTTCTAGTTTAGTGGAGTACATGCTTTTAAAATATGTCCTTAAGATACTTTAGACTTCTGTGGCATCAGTACTAATGTCCCCTTTCACCTATATATTTTTGATTTGACTCTTCTCTCTACAACTTTTAGTTAAGTTAGCCAAGGGCTTACAAATCTTGTAGATTTTCTCCAAGAATGAACTCTTCAATTTGTTGCTTCTTTGTATTGTTTTTGTTTTGCTGTTTGTTTATTTCTATTTCATTGATTTCAGCTCTGGGTTTCATTATTTCTCTTCATCTACTCTTTTAGGATATTACTCTTCCTGTTGTTCTAAAGCTTTCAGGTGTGACACTACCTCAAATGATTGGGATTATGAGGTATCTCTAATGTTTTTATGTAGGCACTTAGTGCTATAATTTTCCTCTTAGGACCACCTACATGGTTTCCCAGAGGTTAGGGTAAGTTCCATTTTGTTTTTCATTTAGTTATAAAAATTCTAATTTTTTCCTTGACTTCTGTCATGGTCCATTTATCATTCAGTGGTGAATTGGTCAGTTTCCATGAGTTTCAGTACTTTTTAGTTTTTATTGATATCCAGTTCTAATCTGTGGTCATATATGACGCATGGTATTTTTAATTTTTCTCTTATCTGTTTGCTTTGTAAAGTGTATGTAGTTAACTTTGAAGAAATTTTTATGAGCTTCTGAAAGGGAAAGATAATCTTTCTTAAATGGGTGAAATATTCTATAAATATCTGCTAGCTCTTTTTGATTTATGATATTGTTTAACTCCAGTATGTTGATTGGGTTTTTTCTAGATGAACTGTCTGTTAGCAAGAGTGGGGTATTTAAATCACCAACTCTCTGTGAAAGGGTCAATAAGTGATATTAGCCAAATCAGTGTTTAAGACCATGGGTGCTCTTGTGTTTGGTGCAAATATGTTTAGAATTACAATGTCCTCTCAGTGGATTATTTCTTTTATAGGATGCAGGTGTCTGTCAGATATTAAAGTAGCTGTATCTGCTTTCTTCTTGAATCCATTTGCTTGTAATACTTTTCCCATCCTTTTACCATGAGGTTATGTCTATCCATGATAATGAATGTGTTTCTTCCATGCAACAGAGACATGGCTACTCTTTCCTAATCTAATCTGTAAATTCGTGACTTTTTTATCATTAATATTTCTTTTTATCATTGGTATTGAGAATGATTAATGAGCTATGCTTATTTATTTTTATTCCTTTTATTGTTGGTGTGAAATTTCCCCCCTCTTTTGAGTTTCTGTCCTGGGATTCTTTATTCTTTGTCTTTTTGTGAGTGATTAATCTCTTCAGACTAAAGTTTTCCTTCTGCAGATCATGTTTTCTTGGTGTGTCCATGTGATAAATGTATTCAGTGACAGGATTTGTCTATTTGCATCTGCACAGATGATTAGTGAAATTCTAAGCGAGGCAAATAACCGCGATCATTGCCACAAAGGACTGACTGGCACATGGCAGATTGTTTAAGAATGAAAAAGCAGTTTTAGTTCTTCTGATGCCCAGAATGTTGGATTCAAAACAAGTAATCAAAATACAATTACAGACTTGAAATTAGAAGACAAAATTGCTTTTTATCCTTGTTCATAACTCATGTCCTCTTGCCTGTATCCATCCTTCCTCATCACCTGATGATACCTACTCTTGCTCTTCTTTCTGAGTTTTGTACTTTATGTATATATACCTTGTTTACATATACATGTTACAGAATAAAATCGGCCCATGAGAAAGGACATTCTTGTTGTTTCTGCGTTTGGGTCATTTTGCCAGGGCATCCATTTCCTTATAAATTTCACAATTCTCTTTTCTTTCACAGGCTTTGCTTTCTCAGTGTCTGAGTTGTCTTTTCACATGTGTATGTGCAGTCAACACCTCATGCTTTTAACTCCAGTTCTGACTCCATGAAGTTATGCTGCTGCTGAGCTGTACATGCCGCCTCTGGCTGTCTGCTGCACATCACCAGTTTGAGCAAATATTCATAACATTGACCTTCTCTGTTCCTGCGGGTTTTTCTTTCATTGTGAATATCCATCCTAGATTCTTGAAATTTTGCCTTGACAATACTTTCTTTTATATATGCTCCCTTGCTAAATTTAATCATCTCAAAGATGGTTTACTCACTAATTTAAATTTTTGAAATATACATAGCCTGTGGTTTCAAGTACAGGGTTGCTGTGTGAATTGCTGAATAAGTGTGTATATCTATTCACCACAGTTAAGGCACTATCAACAGACAAAAGAAATGTTTTTGAACAATTTTATCTTTTTAAAGAACAAAGTTTTTGTTTCATTGATTATTTGTGATGTTTCTTTAGTTGATTTTTTTCCCTGTGTTAACAATTCTTTATCTGTTTACTAATTGTGGATTTGACTTACTATATTTTCCTAAGCTCTTGAAATGTAACATCAAAATAATTATTATTTACATTTTTTCTTAAATTGGGGAATCACAACTACTTCTTCCTCTTACAACTATTGTTTTTGGCTGTATTCCAAATTTTAATCTAACCTGTATTTTCCTACTGATTCAAAATTAGTTTGGTTTTTCTGTTTGGTTGGTTGGTTTGGTTTGGGTCTGGGGCTTCTTTGTTTTTCACCCGACTTTACCTGCTCGTGGTCCAGACTCCAGTGTTCAATTTCTATCTGTCTGTAGAGTTTCTTTATTTTCTTTGGTGTTTTTTTTTTGTTTGTTTATTTTATTCCACTCTGATCTCACGAGGTATAAAAGGATATTGAAATATATAATGTTGAGCTTTTCTTGTCTTTGAGAGTTTTTGCTGAAAAGTAATTCAGATAAGTTTTCCATTGCAAATTGTTTTCTGTTTTATTCTTAAAGCTTTTCTTATTTTTTTTTCTTCTGTGCCTTAGCAATTTAGCTATGATGTGGCTGGGAAGTTATTTCTTGTTTGTGTCTGGAGTTCCAGATGCCAAATTCTTTTAGACATCCAACCACCTACACACACAACCCTCACATTTGAGAAAATTTCAGCTACAATTACAGAGAATGTTTTTTATGCCTCTAGTTTTTATCCTGGTTCTTTCTTTTTGCTCATGAATTCTTAGGTATAAGCTCACGACTGTGTTTCATAGTGCTCCTGAATGTTGTGTCCATGATTATTTTTTTAGATTGCTGTGTGAGTGTGCCATTGCCTTATATTGGCTTTGATTTCTAATAATATTCCCTCTGCTTATCTACTGCATTTCTTTTTGAGATTTGTCTCTATAGTGTTTGCATTTTTCACCAGTTTTGCTGTTATGTTTCTTTGTATTCTTGCCTTCATCATTCTTGCTAGTGTTACTCTCCTGATTTTCTCATTGCTTTGTTATCTAGGTCTTGAAACACTTACTTCCATCTTTACTTCCAAGTTCTTTGCATGGTATTTTAAACCTTCTGTGTGTTGGTTGGGTTGTTGAAGAGGTATAACTAGATAGAGGTATTATATCAGCTTGATTTAAAAAAAAAATTGTTTCCACATATTTGAGGAGGGTGGCTATCTTTCATGTTGTTGTTGTTTACTTGATGGAAATCTTTTATAGTGGGGGCTTCTCTTGGAGTTTGACCTGGGAATGCCACTCAAAATATAGAAGGAAAGAAGACAGCTGTAATTAAAGCATCAACTCAAAACAAAAAATATATTTAAATATAATAAAAATAGAAACATTACTCTTCACCTAATAAGATTAAACAAGAGAATCCAGGATTGTTGGTGTAAGCCTGTACCAGTTCCTGGGAGGCAGGGGCAGGAAGATATCTATATGTGCCCGGCCAGCCTCATCCACAGAGTGAATTTCAGGATAGATAATCTATGTAGAGAGACCCTATCAAAAGAAAAAGAAAGAAAGAAAGAAAGAAAGAAAGAAAGAAAGAAAGAAAGAAAGAAAGAAAGAAAGAAAGAAAGAAAGAAAGAAAGAAAGAAAGAAGAAATAAAGAAAGAAAGAAAGAAGAAATAAAGAAAGAGAAAGAGAAAGAGAGAGAAGGAAAGAAGCGAAGGAAGGAAAAAGAAGAAAGAAGAAAAGAAAGGACAAAAGGAAGGGAAAAACAAGGTTTAACAAAAAAATAGGATACTCCTGGATTACATTAAAAGTTAATGTTTAACAATTAAAGGCATATATGGAAAGAACAAAAAGAGATAAGGCCAGATCAGGGAGACAGAAAGGAGATACAGATATTGTGAAATATTGAAGGAAGGCAATAAAATAACTATGGAGGATGACTACAACATGTTGTAGGTGGTTTCTGACCCAACTTTTGGGCCTTGCCTCAAGGTTTAGGCCCCCAGACCCTCTGTCCTGCAGTCCCGCAGACCTGCAGACCCGCAGACCCACAGAGGCACACAGATGCTTTCATTAATTTTAGGCTGATTGGCCTAAGGCCCAGGCATATAACTTGCTAACTCTTCACCCTTAAACTAACCCATGACTCTTGACCTGTTCAGCCATGGGGCTGGGTAGCTTTTCTCACAGCAGCATAGTTGTCCTCTGCTTCTCCTGGCTTCTCTCTGGCATTCTGCTGCTCTCTGGAATTCTTCATTCCAAGGGAAGTGAGGCTGAGGAAGCTGAAAGACAGCTGGGTAAGATCTGACTGTGGTGTTTATTCCCTCTAATATCTCTAACTTCTTTAGAGATCTTTCCCTGAGTCTCATTAATTTGTATGACAACAACAGATACTAATATTTCTTCGTGTCTGAGAGAAGGATGAAGATGTCCCTTAGGTCTGTCTTTTCAGAATTACTGGTGTGTGGTATATATAATGGGAGAGGCTGTTAACTTCGCTGAAGTCCCACAAATTACTCCAGAAAGGCTGCTTGTAGTCTGAAGTTCATCCTGACTCCTCTTCTTTATTGATTTCCTACCAGTAATTTCCTGAATGTGGACCCACTGAAGTAGTAGTTCTTAAAATTCTTTTCAAACATTGATACTAGTCCTGGGGACTGTGTTTGGATGGCTCTGGCACCAGTGGAGAATTGTTGTGGGCAGTTTCTTAGATATTCAGTCTTTTCCTTGTATCCCTGTTCCTCTTAGAATATGCAGATCAGTCAGATTAAACAGGATTAGCTAGCTCTAATAAGAAACTATAATAGACCCTATTTTATTCTAGGCTGTGTCAAGTTGACTAGTAAAATAAATCCTCATACTGTACAATGATAAGTACCCGAGTTTCAATCTCTACAACTACATGAACATAAGGTATACTGGCATGTATCGGCAATTCCAGAGCTCCTATGGAGATTTGGAGGTGAGAGAGGAGAATCTCCACAATTCACAGGCCAGATAATCTGAAGTTTCAAGGAAGTTAGAAAGTGAGGACTCACAAAGAGATTGTTTTCTTATCTCCACACATACACCATATACACCAGGGTATAAACGTACCCACACTGATCTGATATACAACAATTTACACACACACACACATGCTCTCTCTCTCTCTCTCTCTCTCTCTCTCTCTCTCTCTCTCTCTCTCTCTCTCACACACACACACACACACACACACACACACACACATTTACTTTTATTTCTCTTGACTGAAAGTTTTAACTGTAAGACTTTTTCAAATATTATGTTCTCAATAGTACCAGTGAGCATGGATGGAATTATAGGGAGTCCATTCTCCACAATAGGCTAGTTGTAGTGTATATAGGCCTCTCCTCTTATACTTTAGTTTTGCTTATGGGCCTCGTAAGAAATTCTCATTTCCCTATTGTTTTTCTGCCATTGCTCATGTGCCTCCCCTTGTAAATAAATCCAGACATCAACATATGTGTGTGTGTATTCAATTTTGTTTTCTGTTGTGAAAATATATTCTTTTTAGTTGATTTGCTGATCAATGAGACCATTTGCACATAGCCATTCAACTGATGCTTTATTTTAGATTGATATATAGAACAGCACTACATGTCTCAGGACCCCAAGAATTCTTTAATATTTTGAGGATAAGTTCTCTTAATATGTCCACCTGGGTGGCAACATAAATTGGAATGATGAACTAATTCATTGTTTACAAAAACAGGTTGCTTTCCTTTTTATTTTGTGCATCTATTTGTTTATATTTCCATGTGCTTATCCTACAAGTGTTGAAGGAGGCCAGAAAATGGTATGCGATCCCCAAAAGTTAGGGTTACAGGCATGTGTGATCTGTGAGTTGTCTGATTAAGGTGACAGGATCAAAGTTTAGGCATTCTGACAAAAAAAAGTTATTACTACTGAGCTGTGTCAGCAGCAGCTCTGGCAGCTAATTCTTAGGAAAATAACTATTAGAGGGAAGGCTAGGGAGGTGCCTCCAAAGTAAAACATTTGTTCTGCTGGTGGGGACCTAAGTTCAGATTCTCCAGAACCATGTAAAGCCACCCACCCATGGTAACTTAAAAATACATAGATGAGAGGTGGCAAAAAGAGAAGTCCTAGAAGTTCATGGGGCATCTAGCCTGGCATGTGCAATGGTGGGAAGAGAACCCATCTCAAATGAAGTAAAACTGAACACCGAGGTTGTCCTTTGACCTCACATATGCACTGTGGCATAAACATTTCTGTGTGTACATTCTCTCTCTCTCTCTCTCACTCTCTCTCTCACTCTTGCTTTCTCTGTATGTGTGTGTGTTTTTTCTGTCTCTTTCACACAACATACATACATACAAATATATATTTGTATATTATATTATATATTTCCTAATGATATAAACTTTGAATACTTCCCAAAACTGAGGCAATTTTGAAAACATGATTTATTTATCCTATTAACAAAACAGCTTGGTCATAATCGATGGCAGAAAAACATTGATGGAACTGATGTGTGGTTTGAAATCCTCTCTATAACTTTGCTGAATTCACACAGTACATTAATACAGAGAATTTCTGTGTCTAAACATTTTTTGAACATTTCTTCTTGAGTCACAGAGTAACAATTAACTTTTAAACTATTTTGGATGCCACTGCCAACACATCTTATTTGAGGCATCTTTTTAACTTAGTGCCATCTCTCAGAATTTG
This sequence comes from Phyllotis vaccarum, assembly GCA_033318265.1. Classification (NCBI taxonomy): domain Eukaryota; kingdom Metazoa; phylum Chordata; class Mammalia; order Rodentia; family Cricetidae; genus Phyllotis; species Phyllotis vaccarum. Next base: position 30,024,268 of record JARWLC010000016.1, read on the forward strand.
AAATAAACATAAATACTGCAATCATCTTTGTATTATAAAATATTCTATTGTTAATGGTAGTAATTATTTTCAGTATCAAAATTTCAAGTGCATGGTATTTTACTTGTCTTTGATAATAAATAGTCAATGCTTTATGACACATGGATAACACACTACACAGAACATATCTAAATAGGAAAAATAAGAAAATGAACCCCGTTAATTTTAATGTTCTTCTTTCATTGACTTTGCTTCCGAGTGGGATTCAAATTTTTATATGCTGTATACTTTGAATTACTGTTTAAGCAATTATATCTACATGGGTATTTTGTGTCCATTTATATGTGTGCACAAGGCATGTGCCTTTTAGTTGCAGAAGCTAGAAGAGGACATCATGTTCCCTGGAACTGGAGCTACAAAGTGTGTATGAGCCCCTGTGTGAGTGATACAGATTGAACCCAGGTACTCGGAAGAGCAGCCAACATTATTCAATGTCACGCATCTCTTCCAACTGTATACTTTTTTGATGGCATGCAGGAGACTTGGCACACTTGAATTTGCTTTACATAATGGCATTCCCTATGGAACTTTCAGTATTGATAAGCCAATCCTGAAGGCATGTCTCTAGTTTCAGCAATATGTCTTTAGAGGGATGGCCTGTCTTTATTAGACAAGCAAGAAGTTCTGAAGGTATTTGGCTGTTTCTCAACACCTTTTAACATTTTATTCTTTTCATATTTGACCTGTTTGACCTCTTTCTGCAATGAAAATAAGTAAAAAAATATTCTATTTGTATATTTGTCCTTTTTCCTTGATAAGTATTTTTTTTAATATAAAGAAAATAATTTCCCAAAGATAATGAGTGCCCGTGAAAATGAGTGCTTTGTTGGTAGTGGTGGGGCTGTGCAGTTATTATCATTATTATTATTTACACTAAAATACATTCATTACTTTCTGTCTTATTTTTGCTAGGGGCAAACTAATATTCACTTTCTTTGACCTATGAAGAATATTGCCTTTCTCATCTAGAAGTTAGACATCATTTTTCAAATTCCTATGTACAAAAATATCACACACAAGGACAAGCATTTTGGAAATAAAAAATGTGTTTTCAGAAAACATATGTAGCAATGCCAGGGTCTAAAATAGAACAGAAACCCATTTCAGAATTTAAAAAAAAAAGACAGAGAACATTTTCAGAAGTATCTCATGAAGAAAATTCCAGTGACTGAACCAAACAATAACTCTTGCTGTTAGTTTATACGGCTTTGAAAATATGGATCTACTACATGGTTATTGATCATGGAATTGAGGATTTGTCTCTTTCTTCTTCACTTGAGAGCTCTTCACTTCATTGCTCTGGTACTAGTTAATGGCAAATATATCTCATTGCTCATCCAGTCAACTAAACAGAAATCTATTTCTACTGCAAAGAACAGAATGCCTTCTGTGTGACATGCAACATGGTCTATGGCCCCATTCAGTGAAATGTAGCTACTTTCCTAGTATTTAGTATTTAGGTTCTAAATAGTATTAGAAAAAGGCAAATCTAAATACAAATATTAGGTTTATTTAATCTCAATGGAGAGGAGGTTAGTAATACATTGGTATTTTTTTTAATATTGAATGTTATCATAGAGTCCTTTGAGACTATTATCAACCTGTGAAAAAAGAAACATACAAATAAGTACATAACACTCCATATTTTCATATGAGTCTTGGGGTTGACTGCTCCATAGCCCATCTTAGAATTCAAGACTTTCAGACTCTGCTAATAATAGTCTTTTCTTCCAAGAATCATGCTTTATGGTAAGAATATTCCAGATGATTGGAACTTCAAAAACATGCTTTCACTTAACAACACCCAGTATTGCCAGTGAGATGCCTCAACTGGTGCTTGCCACCAAACCCAACAATATGACTTAGATCCCCAAAACACACTTAATGGAATGAGAGAGTCAACTCCTACAAGCTGTCTGTATTCTGTGGTGTATGAGTATCCACTAAAATGCAAAAATATGCCAATAAAATAGGAGAGAGGGGGAGGGACCAAAAATCAATGTGTGAGCTTTTACTCATTCCCAGTAGAAATTTTGAGTGCTTCATTTTCTTCACTCTCTTATTCTTCTTTTGCGAAGCAAACAACTTATTAGTATCTCTACATATTATTGGAAATAAAATGTTTTTGGAGTACAGACATACTCATGGCTTCATTTAATCATTTCTGGATATTTTCACACTAAACTAGAGAGTCAAACAACAGACAGGCATTACTTACACAGCCTGAAACTTCCTTGGTCCTATAAAAAAGAACTTTTCAAAACCCAGCATTAATAAATCAAAGATGCACACATTCATTTTATTACCAATCAATTTCCATATCTCAGGTACTTAAAATTAAAAGTGAATCTCATTATATATGGATGGAGTGATTGAAATAATTTTGTTTGAATACAACTGTGAATTTGTGATTGGTGTTAGCTTTATATTTATTCACTTACTCATATTCACTCAGTATGTTTATTAAATATTCATTTATTCAATACCATCATTAAAACCTTAGTATGTGTCAGTGACTGTGTAAGGCTCTGGGGATAATGCAATAAGGTTAAATGAGGCTTCTTTCTTAACTGAACCTATATTTTATGAAAATATTGTTCTTTTTAGGAAGAAAATGAAAAGTCTTGGGTGCAACTAGAGAGGAGTGATTGAGTAAGCACATAAATGGGGGAATTAGAAAGAAACAAACATTAGCATAATGCTTTCCAATGTGTGAATATTTTGTATTTTGAGAAAATATTTTTAAAAAAATACTAGGAGTTGAGGATGTAGCTACTAGGTCGAGTGTTTTACTACCACATATGAAAACTCTGGGTTCTATTCCAGCACTATGCACATGGGGTGTGGGCACACTATAACATAAGTCAGGTGTGCTGGCACACACCTGTAATCCCCTAACTTAGGAGGCCGAGGTAGGAGGATTTGTATGCCAATATCATCCTGTACCATAGCAAGTTCAGGTCTATCCTGAGCTACATGAATCTCAGTCTCAACAAAAATACTCTGAAATATCCCTGTGTCTAGATAACTGATTTCCATTTCCGTATCATTATACAGTGTTTAATATCTGAAAGTTGCATCATAGGTTTCTACAGGGTGTTATAGGTACCTGACCATTATTATATGGCTAAAAACTGATGTGGAACATTGTTGTCAAAGATATTGAGTAACTGATAAGAAAATTTATAATGTCTGGAAACAGAATGGAACCGAATGCTTCATATCTCCAGCTCCACGGTGCTGGGTGACCTATGAGGCCCAGAAGGTTTTCCTTGTGTAGATAGATGTTAGGTCTGTAATTAGTATGGTAATGCTTCATCCAAAGGATCTTTGAAGTCTCCTTTTCTTTTATTAAGAACTCCCCTTTGAGATGTGGGCTTTTTAAAGCACCTTCAAGATTATGGAGAAGAAAGTTCAAGGAGAGATAATATAATAGTTATTCTTCCTTGAGCTCTCAAACTTGCGAAAAGATTACTTCCTTTTTGTTAAACTGACTTAGATGAATTTTTCAAAGTGATGTGTTTTGGTGCTCGAAGGCTAGGAGCAGCCTTTGATCTTCTCTCTATTCTTTCTAACATCTCCCTTCTTTGACCACTGCACAGTTGAGTAACAATCTCTGTAATATTAGCATAATTATCTTATGAAATTTTTTGGCAGTCCCTCTGTGTTGGTTTATACTGATTGTGGACTTAGCAGGGCCTAAGCTCATCTAGAAAAGGCATCTCTGGGCACTTCTGTAAGGAATGTTTTGAATTATGTTTATCAATATGTGAAGATTCATCCTAAATATGAGCAGCACCATCTCATGGACTGGGTTCCTAAACGAATATAGGAGAAAGTGATCTGAGTGTCAGGATTTGTTTATCTCTGCTTCCTGACCATATATAATGTGAGCAGCTGACAGCTATTTCTCCCTCTTGCTGCATTCCTTCTCCATGACAGTAGACTATACTCATGCTGTGAGCCAAAATATGACCTTCCTTCCCTGAGTTGCTTTTGCAGGCAAGTTTTACACCAGTGATACAAAGAAACAAAAACATCCCCATAAAAGCAAAATTCAGTGTGATGGAGGCTCATTTCAACAAGATGAGATGGTTGGATGTGTTTGGAGTTCACAGTCAGTAAGAACACTACCATATTTGCTGTGTGCAACCATTCACAATTTTAAAATATGAAAATTAAAGATCCATTTTTTTTTATTGAAATTTAGCACCTGGAAACTTTCCATGAATCAGCACCTTTTACCTGGAGCCCAACTTTCTTGGTGATAAAATCAATGATGTTAATACAGCTACTGTAAAGTTGTGAGTAGAGGATCATTTGCAAGAAATGTAATTACTGATCTATGGCATTGGTCTAACAGGTAAAAGCTCTCTATTAGAATGGTGCTTTGTGTGAGTGTGAACTATCAATAGAGCTTTGAAGAAAAATTTGTTACCAGGAGTGAGTAGCTGTGCACGCCTTCATCTCCAGCACCCTAGAAGTAGAGACAAGTGGATTTCTGTTAGTTTGAAGCCAACTTGGTCTACATAGTAAGCTCCATGACAGCCAGGGTTCCACAATATCTGTCTCATAAAAGTAAAAATTAAAACCTACAAAGAAAAATGTATCTACCTTACTATATCAGAATGCTAGATGGATGGATGCAATACTGAGATACAAACCTCAGTGAATATTGGTTCCTAGAGCTTTGTTTTACATGAGACTCAAAGTTACTTATAAATGACTGAATCTATACTTGACAGAGATGCACAAAACTTAGAAGAGTTTTCTGTTGATCTGTTAAGAGTTAGTGTTCTTAATGTAGTCCAGTGAGCACTTTTGTTAATATATATGTATGTTTGTACTAATACGTACATAATCATATACACACTATGTATGAATAGTATATGTGTGTGTGTATATATGTATATACAGAATATGCAAATAAATAATTTATAGAGTTAAGGAAATACATAAAGTTAATTAATCAAATCCATGGCTATATACTGAGAGCAAGACGGAATTGATTGTTTAAAACACAAAATGGGCCAGGTGGTTGTAATGCATGCCTTTAATCCCAGCACCCAGGAGGCAGAGGCCGACAGATCTCTGTGAGTTTGAGGCTAGTGTGGCTGACAAAGCTAGTTTTATGACAACCTGTGATATACAGAGAAACCCTGTTAAAAAAAAAACAAAAAACCTAGCAACTAACAAACAAACAAATGTCCCACAGAATCATAGCCACACAGTAATAATATTGTATGGCTGACATATCTAAATTATTGAGAACAAAACACTAAGGAAATGCAAGTTCTTTGTGCTGAGTGTTGTAACATAATCCCACTATATACCCCCTTTTCTATTTTAAACTTTATTTTCTTTAGCCAGGAAATAAAAGGAAAGCCTTTTCTCCAAAGTAGCATATCTTTTGATTTCAATTTTAAAGTCAACTCATTTACAAAATATATAGGTTGAATTAATCCAACAGCATTTATAATCAAATGTCTTTTAGCAGCTTTACTACTTCAAAACAAAAATATACAATAACATACAGTATAATGATACTCTGTATTTTCCATCTTTACACAGCTTTTTTTGCTCTATTTCTTTTAAAGATTTTCTCTATCTTTTTCTCTTTTCTTTTCTCTCTTGATTCTACATCTATATATATTTAAACACAGTATAAACCATTTAGAGTTTTTTTGAATCTGTCTTTACTATATATCTCTTATTTCTTATCTTTTACTGTTTCTGACCACACCTTTGCTTGGCTAGGGTGCCTTACTCTACCCAGCTTCCTCTATTTCTTTCTGTTGCTGTCTACACCTTAAATCTGTTGAGCTGTGGTTTAGGATTATAGGCTTGGCTAGGATGGCTGACTTCACCAAACTCCCTCTATTTCTTTCTTGTTCTGACCACACATTTAGTCTGCCAAGGTATGGCTAAGGATTAAAGGCTTCACTAGGGTGGCTGACTGGCTCCACCCAGCTCCCAGTCTAGCTTCACAGGATTTATCTTTTTAGCCTAGGTACTCATGGATGCACAGTTGTCACTCTAGGAAATTTTAGGCTCTATATAATCACCAAGTAAAGCACTGCTATCCGCTGCTCTTAAAAGACTCACAAATGTTTTGTCTCCAAGGTTGAAGCAGGAAGTTTCTTTCTAGAAGCCACGCCTCTGCTTGCCTCCAGCAAATAGAGCTTGCCCAAGAAAATGCAGCTACTACTAAGAAGCCTTCTTTGACTCTATTTCCTTTTTGTCTTTATTAACAGAAACCTTAAATCCCCCATATACAGCTCCCTGCTTACATTGAGGCTCAGGAACTGGCCTTGATCAGCTTAGGTTGCACGCAGCAAACATGCCAAATTGTAATTTAATTGGTCCACTTGAGAGACACAAATTGGAAGCTGCTTTTGGCTTTGTTTTTGTTCTCTAGACTGTTTTTAAGCTTTCTACAGCTTTATGTGGGTATATTTTACCCATGTTGGGCACCGTTTGTTGTACTAAGTTTCTGACCTGGACCTTTCAACCTAAACTCAAGGCCTAGAACCATAGAGTCCCATAATCCCACTGAAACACACAGACCCACAATTGTATGCTGATTGACCTGAGGCCCAGGCATATTACTTGCTAGCTCTTGCTTTTAAACTTAACCCATGATTCTTACACTGTTCAGCCATGTGGCTCAGTACCTTTTCTCAGAGCAGCATAGGTGTCCTCTGCATATGCTTTTCTGGTGTGTCTGAGGCATCTCTGCTCTGTTCTTCCTGTTCCCAGAGTTTTCTTAATCTGGTAGCCCCACCCACACTTATGACTGCCTTCAGCCAATCAGCGTATTTATTAAACCAGTAGGTGGGATAATTATTTTCAATGTAACATATTCCTACTATAGAGTGTTGTAGAATACTTGTCCCTGGGAATCAGACAGAAGGAGGGAGGGGCATAGTCTTAGAACTCATTGACTAGTAAGCCTAGCCTACTTTGTGAGCTTCAGGTCAGTGTAACTCCCAGCCTTAGAAAATAAGGTAGACAGTTCCTGAAGAACTATAATACAGACTCTTCTCTGTCCTTCATGTACACCTGCACAAACATGTACACACACACAAACATGCACAAACAAACAAACAAACAATGGGCATGAAGAACCTCGATGTGACCACTTGTGAAATTTGAAATTTAGTTTGTATGTTAGATGATCCTACTAAATTCATATTATTTTTTCTCAGGTATGGTAGTGTAGCCTTATTTTCCTAACAAAACCGTACTGAAATATGCTTATGCAATCTCTTTAGGACTTTTAGAAAAAAACAGCTTTGGTGTATAATATTCAAATAGAGAATAAAAGGAGTAGACACAGGGAGATTTTCATAGTTAATAAATCAAAATCGTTGTTATTAGTCATCATTGCCTGGTCTTTCAACCTTTTAATGGTGGAATTTCCTAAAACAAATAAAAAAAAATGTAATTACAGCTTAGCTGAATATGGTGACATTAATCTTTTTCTAAAACAGATAATTTTAAAAATTTTATTTGTATCTGCATATATATGCCTGATTATACATAAATGCATATGAGTGCAGATGCCCTCAGATTCCAAAAGAGGGCATTCTATTCCCTGGAGAGTGAATTACAAGCAGCAGTGAATTATCCTACATGGTACAAGGAAAGGGCTATTAAAAGCTGAGCCATCTCTCCTAGAAATATTATTTCTTACAGAGAAATAGCACAAAGTGGGAAAAGACTCCTGTCTACATGCCTTATCATAGTAAAATTGCAGAATCAACTTAAAAAATGACACCTTAAAAGATTTTGAAGAAAAGATAGGCTGTAAAAGCTGATCAATTTAAATAGATCTTAAAGCAATCCAACTGGGATTCTCAAGTGTAATTGAACAGTGTCTGCCATGAGATAATCTGGTTTAAAATGACGCTTTCAGAAAATACAGCTTCCCAATGAAAACGTCTAAAGTATAAATGAAGAAAAAAAAAGAAAATAATAAATAATTGAAATATACCCTTTACTTAAATGAAAGTATCATAATGAAACGCATTAATATTTATAATTAATACATACTAATAAAATTGAAGAATGATTACTAATGCTATAACATAGAAATCGACTGTACAGAAAGGTAGATATATGAAAAGAAATTATGAGCTGCCACATTAGGACATTAACTGTTTTTCCAGTCTGAATTTTCAAATAAAAATTGTAATTAGTTCACAACTTAGAAAGTAGTTAAATATAAAATTATAAAAGCTGAACATGCTAAGAGTTGGAAAGTAATCTAAAACTGTTATGGAAATTATAATATTCCCACAGCATTATCACAGCTCAAACTATTATCAAAATGAGTAGGAATGTCAGTAAGTCAAATGATCCAATGGGCTTCATGTATTTTATAAAGTGTATAACTTAATTATTTTAAGGTGTTAATTTAAATTATGATAATAGTAAAAAATATTAAACAAGGGAGAAATATTTAGAGACATGGAAGAAAATAGGATAAGATGAGAAAGGCTGAAATGGGCATTTGAGATTTAAAAAAATTCTAATTTAGGTGATACAGAAAAATTGAGCAATATAATAAACACTGGACAGACTAAAGAATGGAGAACTTAGGAGAATACAGAGATAAGACTTTTTAAAGTAAGATGCAGTTTTACGTGCATCTATGATTTTGTCCAATTTTAACAAGGACTGCTTTGTGGTTCTGTAAAAAATGATTATCATAGGAATTTGAAATGTGTTGATTATGCATTTCTTGTTTAATCAAAAGAACTTAGAATTAATGTGTATATTCATGAAAACTAGCTGTAAAGGATCGGTAATCAGTGATTCCTTTGTGATATTATAACTGACTGCAACATGAAAGAATGGTCTATCTATTTAATTGATGGCCTACCATACACACACTAAGCAGGTTTACACAATTAACAATGGTAATCACTCCTTCAATATACTTTAATCAACTTTTCATATTTGTTATTCTGCCTTCCTTGGAATTTATCTCTAAGGACATCTCCATGAATGTAAATAATAAATTTGAAAAATCGAAGATATTCTATCATGTTTGGAATTTCAGGATACAATTATAGGGACAAAATTCATGACTAACATATCAAAATTGATTTGCAGAAATACAGTAAGCAGTGTTGAGGGACTGTGGAATTTACCCATAAGTTACTAGGATAACCTGGTGTGCTACTGGGAAACAAAATAGGCATGGTTTAAATTGTGCTATTGAGTTGTTTGTAATCTCTTCACTAGACTTAATGTACATGCTTGGACACACACGCTCACACACAAACACATTCACACCCACCCACCCCCCACACACACAATGTGAAGAATCAGAGTTGAAGAAGTTTGGTGTTTGTATTCATCTGATTTCAAAGTTATTCATAGTACCCAAGTATGGATATTTAGTTATTTCTATTAAATGTACTGTATTTCTCTGTCTTTACTAACAGTCCATACAAAGATTACTACTATGACAAGGGGCAAGTTCTGCCCAATGAATGCATTTTGAAGTTGTTAATCTTGAGCATGCTCTAATAAAGCAAACTCAATTCAAATAATCTCTGCAAATGCATAAGTCACAGTAAGTCTTGACCGAACAAGTCAAACCCTTTAAAAAGGAACAAGTGAAAAAAAGGAAATAGCAATGGTGAGCCCACTAGTGTTCGATGGTATTGATAATGGTCAAGTATGGTAATCCACACAACTCATCACTGTAGCTCAAAAGGATGTTCAATGCAAATCTTCATCTTCATTACTCAGGACTCTCATCTGTGGCATAGGATACTATAGCTGTAATAATAAAGAAGCATTATATTGTGTTTTACATTACAAAAACCAATAATAAAGATACTACAAATAATAGAGAGTAAATCAAAGGGTTCAGGGAGTGCTCCTGCACGCATCATGGTGGAGTCCATATTCTGTGCAGAGATTAGAAACTGGTGCTTAAATAAAAGCACAAGATGGAGTATCACAAGAAAAAGTGTGATTCGGCACTAAGTGACTTTAGGGGGATAAACATCTGAGGGTTTATCAATAGAATTATTTGCTCAGGCCCTCTTTACACTTAAAAATTGTTAATTTTTGTCTTTAGAATTGTTTTTCACTGTCAGATGTTTTGCTCAGCTTACTTTAGCAAGCCCATAATACTGATCCAGGTTCTGACCCCGCAGATTGCTACATGCTCTACCCGGGCCTTTTGCTTTCACTAAGGTATCAGTTAACAAAGCAAATGTGTTTTTATTATGCCACAAACTGAAATGGCTTTAGCAGTGGCTTTAATTTTTTTCTGTAGTAGTCACTTCAGGAAAAGCCAAACTATTGTCTGATCACCAATGTGAAACTTAGGCAGAAAGTATTTTCAGTAGAAATCCTCTTGGCTGTATCACATATGGATCTCAGGAGGTGACAGAACATTTGCCCTAATTTACCATTCTATAAATTAGAAATGGACTTAGCTGTCAAACACACACAAAGCAATCATTTCTTTAATTTTTATAATTGTTGTTCTGGAATGTTTGTATGGGATGGAGTTTACATCAGTGAAGATAAGTCCTGATCTTAAGTGGTTGTGCAAGCTAAGTAAAGAGGTAATCATGTGTGCTGAAGCAGACAGTTGAGGCCTGTGTTTCTCTGAGATAGGAATAAATCAGAGAAAATCTTGGAGAATGGTAATGTCTGATGTTGGAGATAATAGCACTTAGAACATGGTTTGTGGACTCTCTGGTGCTTTGCCAAGTCAAGAGAAGTGTTCTACCTGTTGGTAAAACGCAATGATATCTACACAATGGAAACTTGGATTCACACATATGCTTGTCCTCTGGCCTTGATATATATGCAAATGTGCACCCACACAGAGAGTGCACACTCACACACAGATACACACATAAATAAGTGTATGCACACACATATAGATACACAAACGCACACATACATGTTGCACAGATTCTGGTTGTATTAATGAAACTCAGAGCCAGATATTGGGGTGGGGGAGCTGAAATATCAGAGAGAGGAAACAGACCACAGTCAAATATCACCCAGCCAACTTCTCAAGATAAAAGCTATCTTCCAGCTTCCTCAGGTTTGCTCCTTGTCATCTCCACAGAATGATCTGTCTTCCTACATGTGCTTTAAATATCTTCTTTGCCCAGTTGTTTTGCATCTAGTTAAGATCAAAGGTGTGAGCTACTACTATTTGATAGTTAGCCTTGAGCTCACATAAATACAGAAAGATCTCAGTCTCTGGAGTTATGGGATTAAAGCTGAAGGTCACCATTTCTAATCTGTGTCCCCCATCTCCCACCCCCATCCCGACCCCATAATGACATTAAAAGAGTGAGTTACCACTCTCTGACCCTTCTGGATTGACTGTGTGGGTGGATCTGACTGGTTTTATTAAATATATACCATATCATCACACACACACACACACACACACACACACACACACACACACACACACACACACACACACACACACACTGAGAGTGAGAGACCAAGAGGTCTGGCCTGAAGTCTTAGATCATTTGTTCTACTTCAACAAATGACCCCAGAGGCAATTTGTAAAGCTGAGGAAGTTTCTTATGATAGTTCTGAAGGCAGAAAAGCCTAATTTCAAGCCACTGATAGCAGTTAAATCAGTGAGACCTACTTGTGATTCCTCACATTCCAGGAGGCAGAAAAACCAAGACAGCAGTGTATCAGAAGACAGCATGAAGCCCTTTTGTAACGGACTGTCATTCCACAAACCACCTCTCAATACTGATAGTCACATCATGAACAACTGTCTCTTGGGATAAATCACAGATTAAGTATACCAACCTAGATAAACTAGAAGAGGTAACTGCAATATTTGTTGGCACAGTGTTCAGATAATTGTACTGAATTGTCAAAGTACAGCCACTCCAAGTTATTCCATATACCGTTTTATCATGTTTAACGGAGACATTCATTTGTGCATAATTTTAGATTTTATTTTATAATAAAAACATGGAGATAATAAAACATTAATATAATCTTTCCTGTTTACAAAATGTTATTTATGAGGTAACCAATATAATTTTCTTCATTTCATAGCTCAAATTTTTGATTCTCTTTTTTTCAGCTTGCAAAGTGCTAGAGTTTTGTTTTCCGCAACCTCCAGGGGATCAATAGTGTTACTGTCATCTTACTCATGAAGAGTTTCAGGCTTATAGAGTGTTTTTAAAACCTGCATTCTAGGTGATAGAATTCAGTCCTCATACTTGCATGGCAAGCACTTAATAACTTGCCCATTCCTCCATCCTCAGAAACAGCTTATTAATGGCAAAAGTAAACCAATATATTATTCTTTGTGGGATTAGAAAACCAATATCCATAAATAGTACCTGTGCCAACTGTTTAAATAAATGAGCCTCGCTCCTCTTATGTAATGTTCTCTGACTGCATTGATATCCAAAAGATTTGACAAGCATTAAAGGAATTAATGACCATGGACAATCCAAGCAAAGTAAGGGTTTGTGAGACAATATCATATTCTATGAACAATATTCAGTTCACAGAATGCATTTTAGAAGCAATAGGTCAATTTCACTGTATTTATATATGTTTAAAGATGTGTTTTCTTATTTGTAGCTATGGGAGAATATACATATGAGCGCAGGTAGGTGCCCTCAGTGTTCAGTAAAGCTGAAGTCCCAAGTAATGGGTGTTGTATGATATATTTTGTTTGTATTCTGACAAATAAAGCTTGCCTAGAGATCAGAGGGTATAGCTAGCGGCTAGTCAAACATAGAGGCCAGGAAGTGGTGGCACATACATTTAATCCCAACACATGGGAGGATCATGCATTTTATTCCAGCAGTAGAGAGGTGGACACAATAATATAAGGCCTGTGGAGACAGGATCTGAAGCTGCCTATTTGGTTTGAGATTTCATAGAAGTCTCTAGTGACTGGTTGTTCCTTTGATTCTCTGTTCTTTCAGCTTTTATCCTAATATCTGACTCTGGGTTTTTATTACAATGACAATTAGGATCACACATCAACTGGGAGCTGATAAATGTGTAATTATTTTATTATTTTATATAACACTGCAAAATAAAAGGATTTTTTTTAGATAAGCTTAACATTAACTTTTGGAGTTATCTCAATTCTACTTTCAAATAGTAAAGCAATTAAAATTTAGTTAAATTATATATTCCTATATTATGTGGACTGGTATGCTGTTCATTTTGTTGGAATATTGTAGTAGTAATAGTCTCTCTCTCTCTCTCTCTCTCTCTCTAGCTCTCTCTCTCTCTCTCTCTCTCTCTCTCTCTCTCTCTCTGTGTGTGTGTGTGTGTGTGTGTGTGTGTGTGTGTGTGTGTGTGTGTGTGTGTGTGTGAGTGTAAAGTAAGTGTGGGTTTCTGTGGAGGCCAGAGGCAAGAAGAGAAAATTAGGTACCCTGGAGCTGGAGTTCCAGGTGATTTTGAGCTACAGGTGTTGGAACCTTAACTTGGGTTCTTTGAAAAGTAGCAAGTGCTCTTAACATTGAGGTACCTCTCCAGTCCTATGATTTGCTAAATTTTGAGTTCTGCACTGAGTAACTAGAATAGATGTTTTCTCAGTTTCATGGTACTTGTATATTTCTTTCCATTCTAAATGATATGATAAACAAGAAATATGTTTTCATTATTCTTTCTGTGTTCCAACTTTATTGTTGATTTCCAAGCAGACATTCAACATTCCATTTCCCTTTAATGCCTATTAAAAGCACTGGGTGCCTCTAAGTTCACTTCACAAATAGCACATTCTCCTCCATCAGGGAAGAGATAAGGCGTGTGGCTGTTGTTAACAATATGTTCTATGTCAGTTCAGAAAGTTGGTGATTCTGTTGACAGAAAATGGATTTCAAAACAATTTATGATATTCTCAAAGAATGTATTTGTACAAAGAGTTTCACGATGCTCAGAAATCCTAAAAGATGGTTCAATAAGTAAAAATACTTATCTACAAGTCAAGACATGAATTTAATCAATGGAAATAGGAACTCGGCTCTTAGAAAGTATCCTCTAACCTCTACAGACATGCTTTGTAATGGTGCCCACATACATTCAAACACATAATAAATAAATAAACAAATAACATGCTTAAAATTTTAAAAATACATTTTGGAGAAGGAGCTGAGCAATTACAAATAAGTACTGCTCTTGATGATGACTAGAATTTGGATCCCAGTACACATATCAGTACACACATTATCAGCTCACAAATTCCTCTAACTCCAAGTCCAAGTGATTTAACATTTTCTTCTGGCCTCTGTGGGTACCTGTACTTACACACATAGGCCCCCACACATGAATAAAATAAAATAAATGTTTAAAATGGACGGGAATGTAGAGATGGCTAAGTGATTCAAAGCATTTATCTGGGTTCAGTTCCCAGTACTTACATATCAGCTTATAAACATCTGTAACTCAGTTTAAGGATACCTAACACTATTACTTTCTTGGGTCTGCATTCACATTGTGTATAGCCATACCCTCAGACAAGACACACAACAGTACACATAAATTACAATAGATAAATTTTTAAAACTGCACATTAAAATAAATACTAAATTACCTCTTTGACATTATTACTATGGAAATATATTTTAATATACAAATCTTAGCCACTTAGAGTATTAGTCATCATCAGGTTTTTACTCCCAGAAAATCTTCAAATATTTTAAGTGATCTATTTCTCTCTCTCTCTCTCTCTCTCTCTCTCTCTCTCTCTCTCTCTCTCTCTCTCTCTCTCTCTCTCTCTCTCTCTCTCTCTCTCTCTCTCTCTCTCTCTCTCCTGTTTACTGTGTAGCCCAGGTGGGCCTCAAAATCACAGTGCCTATACACATCCCTTCAATTGTTGGAATTGTAGGTATGTAGCTGGACACCTGTGTTTCTAAAGTGATTTAAAATCATTTCATCTGATTCTGAATGCAGATGTTACTGAAATATTTCCTATTACCTTTAGGGTAATACCATTTTGTACTCAGTAATTGTGACAGGATCTGATTTCCTTAATCTTTCAGAAAAATCAGCACCAAGATAAAGGAGCAGTGGAAAAAGGTGTTGGCATGTGTACAAGGGGAAGATTAAAGCACTTGGTTCCAGCAGAGATAACTTGTCCTTACTCTTTTTAAAAGTGAGATAGCTAATAAGTCTTATTAAGATTATACTTATTCTTTCATATTTTCATAGATATTATTGGCAAGTGATGGTTCTCTTACATATAGTGTATCTTATATTGTCCATGCTAGAAAAATAAAACAAACTGACTTGCTGCTATTTATAATTTTAGGGTCTTTGTTTTTAGGGCTACACAGATCCTCTTTTATTATGATCCCTAGTTGGTTCAAGAAACTCATTTATCCTATCCCTTTTAAGCTGTATCAGTGTTGGGATAGCCAGTCTAACATTATAAGTGAGGAAGAGAAATTAGAGCTGAGCAGACAGAGCCTAGACAGAGGGGAAGAGAGAACAGAGTCAGGAAGGGGAGAGGATGGGAGGGGAGAGGAGATAATTCATACTGACATCTTCAGACCATAGCCCTCTGTTCTCATCTTCACTCTTCGCCCCATGTCTGAGTGTCCCATTCCACAGCACTCTAAACTATGTTGTTGCCCCTTGGAAACACATATGATATTGGAAATATCTAAAACCTTCCTATACCAGAAAGTGACATTTGTACAAACTGTAATGAAGGATCAGAGTCTTGCTGTAGGGCTCTGTATTTTTCTAGTACTGTGTGAGGACAAGAATCAATGCCTAACTGATCTTTTCTACTGGCAAAATTAAAGAAAACTAAAGATAAAGTAAGCAAAAGGCTGGGTGGCACATCTGAAGCTTTCAAATAGCCTGCTATAACCCCTTGGCCCTACAGACACTGGATTATCTTCTGAAACCTCACCCAAGTAGAAGGTTACTTTTTATTAAACTAATAGAGAAAGAATAATAATTTTTATTTTCAAGGCCAATTATAAGCAGTTTAGGCTCAAACAGTTAACACAGGAAGAAGGAAGCGTCTGTGTGTTGTATGAGGTTTCTGGCCAGGAATTCCAGGGCTGTCCTTGTGGCCTCAACTTTCTGGCCTGCGGTCCCATAGTCCCAATGAAACATACAGATGCTTATATTAATTACATGCTGATTGACCTGGGCCCAGGCATATAACTTGCTAGCTCTTGTTCTTAAACTAACCCATGATTCTTATCCTGTTCAGCCATGCGGCTCGGTACCTTTTCTCAGAGCAGCAGAGGTGTCCTCTGCATCCGCTTTTCTGGTGTGTCTGTGGCATTTCTGCTCTGTTCTTCCTGTTCTCGGAGTTTTCTTAGTCTGGTAGCCCCACCCACACTTCCTGTGTGCCATTGATCAATCAGAGTTTTTATTTAACTAGTAGGTGGGACAATTACTTACAACATAACAACATAATCCCCCTACAATGCTGATTAGAGTTCAAGGAATAATACAGTACTATCAGTCAGAGTACAGACATAGAGATATGCTCTACCAACTTACATCCTTACTCATTTCTACTGTAGATGACAAAGATGTCCTGTACACATATAATATATATGTACAAATGTACATGTATGTATGTGTTTGTAAATTGGGTTTATGAATGTAGTATATAAAACAAGAATGAGGACTTGTTGGGGTAACCTACATTTATGGATGCAGTCCACTCTATGTTGATAACCTGGACATAGCACCTCACCCTTCACATCCTATCACTTGACAGGCAGGCAGGAGGACCAGGAATTCTAGAACCCTTTGCTACGTAGCAAGTCTGACAATAGCCTATCTGATCTACTCAAGACACTATCTCATAAAAAGGGTTATATTGATGATAATATCAATAATGACAGTAGCTTGTTGAGAATGTAGATGTAGAGAATAACAGTGACCATAAACCTTTTCTATCGATTACCTTGTTTGGCTAAGGAAACCCTATAGAGGGTAACTTGTTCAGTTGCCAATTTGAAGGAAGTATAGTGCTTTTTAAATTGATTACAGATCACTCAATACCTTTCAATCCTGGTGTACAACCTCTTTGTCATGCTTAAGACAGCAAAGGGCAAAGGAAGTGTAGTTAATGTTAGCATATACAAGATGAAGTAGCTATTAAACTCATTAGAGTAATTATCAGGGTAGACAGAGCTGCCTTCCAATATCAGTTGCCACAGCTTTGACCATTCCAGTAGATTTTCCCATGAAATATAACTTTTATGTGTTAAAAAATAAGTTAGAACCCTAGCTTGTACTTTTAGGTCAGATTCTATAGTCTGAACCAGGCTATACCTCCTATGCCTCTTTCTGGAATGGGGAGTTAAGAGGCAATATCCTATGCTTTGAATCTAAAGCTGTAAATTTATTGTACCTGATTCCTCCCTGCCCCTTGCCATATTCCTATCTAAAAGCCATGATGTGTAACTTGGTCTCACCACTAAAATGTTTGGAAAAGTCAGAGATTTTATTTGTTTTGTAGATTGAAACAACACTCATTGGGGAAACTGCTAAGGTGTTTAATCTGGAGGGGAAGGCTGCTCTCTTAAAAGGTTCATCTGCTTCCCCCTATACCTTAGGTTGCTTTCAATTAATGTGGCTAATCCCATGACCAAAACCTACTTGAGGTTGGAAGGGTTTATTTGCCTTAGACTTCCATGTCGTAGTCTACCACCAAAGCAAGACATAGTTCAAGACAGGAACTGAAGAAGACACCAAGGAGGAATGCATCTCCTTGATTGCTCTCCTTGCCTTTCTCATCCTTCTTTCTTCTCTAACCCAGGACCACCTGACCCCA
This sequence comes from Phyllotis vaccarum, assembly GCA_033318265.1. NCBI lineage: Eukaryota > Metazoa > Chordata > Mammalia > Rodentia > Cricetidae > Phyllotis > Phyllotis vaccarum. The sequence goes on from JARWLC010000016.1 coordinate 30,042,110, forward strand.
AATTATAGCACCATGTGGGCTGTCCACACATCAGTTCTTAATCAAAGACCTACCCCTGGACTTGTCTGTGGGTTAATCTGCTGCAGGTATTTTCTTAATTGAGGCTCCCCCTCCTCAGATGACTCTAGCTATTGGCCCTTTATCAATCTTGACACACAAATGCATCGCTATTAAGCTATAACCTTGCTGCTCATGTTTAATCACAATATCTCAAGTTGATATGATAAAATAAATTATAGTAAAAAGTTAAAGACACCCAGTCTTTTAGAAAATTCAAACATTTTGAAAGCCAATCTCCTTAGAATATAAAAAGTCTCAACTGTGGGCTCCCATAAATAAAAAAATAAATAATAAATAACATAGTTTCTTACTCCAAAAGTGAAAAAACAGGGGCCAGGCACAATCAAAGCAAAGCAAAGCCAAACTCTGACAGTATGAGTAACTAAGTATTTAATGTTTGGGATTAACTCTTAATCTTCCGGTCTCCAAAATGTTTGGGCAGTTCTACTTCTCTTGCTCTGGTATTCTCACACACACAGCTTGTCTTAGAGAGACTTAGCTGCTGCCACCCTTCATGGTCATCATGGTCACCTTGGTCATCACAGTCACCTTGGTCATCACGGTTATCATGGTCTTCATGTTCATTGTGGTCATCATAGTCACCATGGTCATCATTGTCATCATGGTCCTGCTGTCTCCAATATAGTAGGTTAACCACTGTCATTAAGATTTTACCTGCACCACTGGCCTCCTCTGGCCTCTCTTCAGGGATTCTGAAGCCTTGTCCTTTCTCCATGACCACTTCAATTCTTAGAATTCCATTATGGCTGAGGCAGATGTCACCAAGGTCTCTGATATGCCAGCTACACTCCATGACCGTTTCAGTCCTGAAACACTTATGTCACCAAAGCCGGTTAACATGTGGTACTCTTACAGAGTACCAATCTAATCTTCTAGCGTAAGTTTGACTCTAAGTCAATATGCCACAATAGGTATTTATAAATGTACCCTTACTGCTATGTGAGTCAGAATAGTTAAGTGTGCTGGTTAGTTTGATGTCAGTTTGTCACAATCTAAAGTCACCTGTGAAGAGGAATCTCAACTGAGAAAATGTCTCTATCAGATTGGCATATAGGAAATTCTGGGGTTCATTTTTCAAGTGTAGTATTTTATAATGGAGGACATAAGATACCATGGGTATTGCCAGCTCTAGGCAGGCTGTCCTGGTTTGTACAAGTAAGCAAACTTAAAAAGCTATTGGAAGTAGGCTAATGAACAACATTCTTCCACAACCTCTGCTTCAGTTCTTGCTTCTAGATTTCTGCCTTGAGTTCCAGCCCTGAACTCCTTCTATAATTATCACACTGTGTTTTGGGTATATAAAACTAATAAAACCTTTCCTCTCTCAAGTTGATCATGGTCATAATGTTAATCATAACTAAAGCAAACTAAAACAGTAAGAAATGGAACAAGATTGCTTTCCATTAATGCTGAATGGGGGGAAATGGTACGTGTACATGATAGAATCTTACTCACATATAAAGGAAAGCAAAATCAAGGCATTTGAAGGAAGACAGAGAGATTTGCAGATCACTATGTTAAGTGAAATAAGTCAAATGCAAATACAGCTCATTTCCCCCATATGCGGAATATGAATTAGTGAAGGGAGTAAGGGACAGAAAGTGCTGGAAGAAAGAGGTATTTTGTGTACTTTCAAAATAGATTAAAATGAATGAGGGAGGGGGATGCTAAGGAAGGTGGAAAGAGAAGTGGGGGAAAGAAGGGAAAATGGAATCCATGTGACATGAAAACAAAAAGGAGGGCTATTCGTGGAGCACAAGGGAACCAGAGGGTGGGATCAAAGAGGACACAGGAAGCCAGGGGGCAAGAATAAATAAGAACAAAGAAGTCTACAAGAGAGCCCCACTTTATATACTACCTTAAAACAATTAACAATGAGGGCTCAAGAAATGGCTCAGTGGGTGAAACTGCCCCTTGCTGCCAGGCCTAAAGTCCTGTTTTCTCCATGGGACACACATAGTAGAAGAAAAATATCAACTCCTGAAAGGTGTCCTCTGACTTCCACATACTTGTTGAGACACACACAGGTGCATATGTACATGAAAATTAATATAGCAAATGTTTTAAAGGAACGGTTAATGAAAAAGCAGCCATACAATGTATATGAGTACAATTGGTGTTGAAATGGTGGGTTTCATTTTGTATAGAGAAGTAAATGTTCTGTTTTACTGTCGAGGTTTCTTAGTTTATGAATTATTATAGTATTTTCCTATAACAAACATCATGGGCTTGTCTTACCCTGTAAGTATGGCCATCCTAAAAATAGTTATCATTTCCTATCCACATTGCCACAAATCCTTGTCTCTGTCATGAGCATTAGGTTTCCAGATGCATCCCACTATACCTGGCTTGTATGTGGGGTTTTGAATCTAAGATCAGGTCCTTATATGTAGATCAGTCACTGTACGGACTGAGCCCTTGTGCCATCTCATATTCTATAATATATTGATTGTAGGGCGGGATTCCGAAATTATCTGGAAAATAGTTCATTTACACAAGTTGGAAAAATTTGCAATTTTCCTTGTTCTTTAGAAGTATTTAGTCTGTATCTTTGTTACTGATTTCCCTCTTTCTGTTCTTCTCACTTCTCTTTTCTCCAGTACTGCCTTATTCCTCTGTTTCATCACCTGCTTCTAATTCTCCATCACCTTTTCAAAACAGCTACTTCAGGACTAAAATTTACAGCAAGACTGACCACTTGTTAGTTTCTTCAGAAGTTTGTGTTTTATTTAGAGGTTTCCAAGAAACCTAAACGCATGGGTGATATTGAATTACAACATTTTAAAAAGAAAATTAACTGATACTGTAATTTGCATTTCTGCTTATGCTTTTCCCATATGAATGGTAATTAAAAATAAATATCATTCAACAGTTCCCTTGAAGACTTTGAACATAGGCACCAACCTTCCATAAATTAATATTTAAAGATGCATATCTGAAGAGAACCATCTTTGGGAGATTTCCATGTTGTCTTTGTTTACTAATATGGAAAGAATTATACATGAGATGTAAACTTTTTATTTGACCAAATAACAAATAAAAAGGTGTTTTATACAATAGAGATACATTAGCTCTCTGAAATTCATTGTAGAAACTTTTGTTGGAAAGAATTCAGTTAACACGGATTTGTAACTTATGAATATTCTCCAAGTTTAGTAAATGTGGCTGAAGTCTATATCTGTTTAATTGATTACTAACTCACATGAAGTTTGCAGGGCTTCTTTCCATCTCATTTGCATTTCCTTGTTAATTCTGAATGATACTCTCAGAATGGACCCACTCAGTTGCTCTCTTTCTACCTCCATCTCTCCCCTAACTTATTTGATTGATTAACAGCTCTTTATTTTTAGGATGAAATAGGTAATTTAAGATATCTCTTTTTATACCTATTTGATTTTGGCAGCAAGCATTAGTTATAGCATGCTATAAGTCATTTCCCAACGTGTTAATGCTATCCATAAATTTTGACAGATAGTAGGCATGTAGGCCCAACTTGTTATCAATCACTGCAGAATAACTGATGCTGATTGAATCAAATAAATGTGATGTTTACAAAGCCATGATCTTGTCAATCAACTTGGATAAAACAAATCTATGACATCTATAGAAACAGAGCCCTCATAGCATTTTTCAATTAATTTAGAAAAAAAGTGAATGGTGTCTGCTTTGAAAATAATTTTGCTTGCAGTATGAAACAGTATAAAGCCTTACAAAAAATACTTAGCTAGTATCTAATGGAATTATTAACTCAATGCAGATTTTTCATTCTATTTGTCTTGAAACAAGGCTTATTCTAAATTCCATTGCATAAATATTACTAAGGCAAGAGATGAAGTAAATCAAGTGGTTCATAAATCTCTTTTTTTACTCAGATAAAGTCATATCTCCCACAAATGCAAGTATATATGTACATATGTACAAATGTATGTTGTATGCATACACATATACACTCACATACATCCTGAAAAATGCTTAAAATTAAATATATTTCAAAATTATTACAAAATTCAAATTAATGACTAGAAAGATGTCTTAGTGAAGTGCTTACAATAAAAATAGAATTAAGTTGAGAACCTCAGTAGCCACTTGGAAAAACCTAAACACACAGAAACAGACCTGTAATTCCAAGGCTTGGAATGTGGAAACAGGAGAATACCTAGAACTTATTGGCCAGGTTCTCTAGTTAATCAGTGAGCACCAGGCTCACTGGTTTGATTTAAACATGTTTCTTCCACAACGTAGATTGAACTTTATATTGAGTTATTGCTTACCTAGGATGTACATAGATGAAATATTGAGGGCTTCAAAACTGCTGAAGTTCCCCTCATTTTTGTTTGTAGGATGCATGTGTGTGCATATTTGAATGCATGAGGGGAAGGTTGCATGCATGTAGAGATACTAGGCTCAAATTGGGAATCCTTCTTTATTGCTTTTCCATCTTATTCACTAAAGCATGCTCTCTCAATAAAACTAGAGCAGGCTGAACAGTTGAGTCTCAGTAGGAATGTTTTTCTAAGAATCCCTGGTCTCTGTCCTCCTGGGACTGAATTATGGATTGAAAATGCCCACTCAGCATTTATGTGCTTTCTGGAGATCTGAACTCCACTGAGACACTGGGATTATGCCAAGACTCTGATAATGAGTTTTAAGATATCTAATATACTGAAAATTATTCATAGACATTTACTGATATAAAGAATTCAGTAAGAAGCTATCAGGGAGAAAAAAGTATATTAGTCGTCATTTGTCAATTCAGCCAGCTCCAGAAAATCAACCTATTTGTCTTTTTATTAATTAACCATATCCTGAGTGCTAAAAGTAATTTGTCATTTGTAAAATACATCTGTTTTCATCATTTCTAGTTTGATCATTTTGTACTAAAAGACAGACCACAAATTAATTAATCATGTTATCTAAGGATATACATCAATCACATGGAGATAGTATTAAAAATAGTTTTCACTTTAGTTTATAATAGCTAAATCTATGGAAACCCCATTGTATTTTAGTGAGTGAGAAGGATATTATTGTGTACATAATTTTCAATATTTAACTGGCAACTGTTCAAGGATTATCTAGCTGAAACCTGTTTACAAGTAGAGTCCAAAGTAGAGGTTCTATACATCTGAGCATATGGAGTTGGAAAGGATGCTCAAGAAGCAAAATTCTCACCCCAAAAGCACCACGCTCAGTTATATCCCCATTCTACCATGTACCAAAGATGTCTTGGTCCATGCTTACAACCAAAGCATTAAGGCTGCAGACAGCAGAGGATCGATGAGAATCCCTGAACATTTTATGCAAAGTGGCCAGCTGTAGGTTTAATGGGAGACCTTCCAAATAAATGAGGTAGAGAAAAGCTGAGTAACACACCTGATGTTGACCTCTAGCCACCACATTCATCTGTACCCACTTGCATTCTAATCGTGTGCAGAGAGAGAAAAAGAGGGGGGGGGAGAACAAGGAAAGAGAACATATTGTTCAAGCTAAAAGGACTAGAGAATCAATTTGGCAACATTAGTTTAACATTAACATTTAATTGGTTTCTGGATTTGGAATCTTGAATTTTTACCTCCTCACAGTCTCATTATAGTAAATGGCTCCTTTAAGGGCTACTGCTGAAGACCATGTCTAGTTATGTAGTCCTACAGTAGTCAGGATCTATGTTCATTTCTATGGCCTATTGTACCACCAAAGACCACCCAGATGTCTAGGATATGGGCTGTCCCCTGTGACCATGTTGTTGTCCAAGGGTGTGTTGCCACCATCAGGGCCAGGTAAATCTGTCTGGCCTGCTCTGCCATTCGGGGCCAGGGTGCTGTTCAGGCCTGAGCGAGTCCCTGAACCCACTATAGCTAGGTTCTATGTTTTTGTCTGAGGCTCCTGTGACTACCAAAGGCGATGCAGATACCCAAGGGAAAGAGCTAGCCCCTGAGGCCATGTATTCAAAGATCTTGTGACTACCAAAGCCATACAAATCTAAATAGCCCATGTTGCCACCCAAGACCATATGAACATCTGGCCTGAAGCTGCTGTAAAGGGTTACATCTGAGTGCATTGACCTTTAACTGCTGAGGTCTGAGTTGATGTCAGGGCCATGTGGCCCTGTATTACGACTGGAGGCCGTACAAACCTTGCATATTCAATTTCTAGGGCACTTTTGAACTGGCTCTGCCCTTCCTTGGCCCTGGGAGATCTGGCCCTGTCCTTCAGCGGCTGCTATAGTGGGAGAGCTGATCCTACCCTTGACAGAGAGAGCTGGACCCAGTGACCCCAACCCTGGCCATGAGAGAGCTAGTCTACATCAAGGCCAGGCTACGATCTCTTAAAATATCTTAGGCATTCTCTCTTCAGATATACCAACACAGAAAGCTCTTTCCTCTTTACACTTTTGTATACAAGCACACTGCTTGGCAAAGGCTTTTCCTCTGAGAGAATATTATGCAGGCCAAAATACCCTTTATTTCCTCTAGATAGTTTTTTTTTTTTTTTTTTGGCTCAAATACATTGGACAACTATAAAGTCCTGCTATGTGCTGTGTCTACAAGTAAGCTGTGACACAGTTGACCCTCCATATGTGTAGTTCTGCATCTACTGACCATTTCTGAGAATGCATGAAGTCTCAGGTGTAAATACTTGTTGATTATCCCATGTCAGCACATCATTTCACTTGTTTCTTCGCATAGCTTATAATTTTGACTAAAAGCCAAATGTCTTCTGTGCAGCATCAAAAACTTAAACTAATAGATTTTCTTGGTTTGTTGTGTTTTAGAAATGGATTTGATTTGCATGTATGTGTTGCTGATATCAGGCACCATACCTGGAATTCCACCCCAGGAGTTTGCATATGTCAAACCAATACTCCCTGTCAGACTATATCTCTACCTCAAAATATTACAGTTTAAATTGGGATTTTTGTTCAAAATTAAGTTTATTTGCATTTCTCAATAAAGGTATAGCTGGTTATTTGGACACTTATTGAGTGTTCATAATATAGTTGGTAGAACACATTGATTAATGTTCATATTTATGCATATGTATATTCACTTAAATTAAAGCTATCCTTAAAATACATAGCAAATGAACTGAAGAGATAGTAGAGTGGTTAAGAACACTCACTGTTCTTGCAGAGGACTATAGTTTTACTTTCAATAACCCACATCAACAATTCACACTTGCCTGTAATTCATGATCCAAGGAATTCTTCAACCTTTTCTGGCCTCTGGATACCTTCATACATGTGCAGATACACACACATGCACCACGCATACATACAAACAGAGAAAAAGAGAGAGTAAAAATAATAAATCTTAAAATAAATTATAACTATTTAGTTTCTCACATTGCTACCAGAAACATTATCTATTTCATACTTTGATAATATTCTGCTCATTTAAAACTATACTAGTCTAGCCCAATCTCCAGATCCAAGAATTAAGAAATTCAGTTGAATTCTGTATTTTCTGTGCTGATACCTACCAATATTTAAAATCATTTATTTAAAATTAACTTCTTTTTCTCAGTCAACTGTGATGCCTAGCTAACATTTTATTTTTTAGCATTTAATAAACATTGAAGCAATTGAGTCCCATCAATGTGACTTTTGGTATTGACACAAAACAAGTATTTCTTTATGTTCATATTCCGAATATTCAAAATCTTCTTAAAACCATGTGTTGAACAAAAAAAAACTATAGCTGAGACTGGCTAATATTTCTCAATACTCAGAGCTCATGATGTTCAGTTCTACTAGTATGTTTTGCTCTTATGTGGTGGTTAAAGAACTAAGAGGAAAATATGATTACTGAGTGGCCCAACAGTACCATTCCTGAGTCTGAGTCCTACCACACAGGTACCTGCACATCATGTCAATTGCTGCTCCATTCACATGATGAAATGAAAACACACTAGATGTTCATCAATAGATGAGTTGAACAATGAAAATATGGTGTATATATATACTCACACAGTGGAGCGTTATTCATCATAAAGGAAACAGAAATTATGAAATTTCAGGGAGATGAGCAGCACTAGAAAACATATTTAATGAGGTTACCCAAGCTGAAAGACAAATACAAACTGTCTTTCCATAAGCATGTTCTACCCTCTAACTCTGTAAAGGAAACTAAAACGAGATCTAGAAGACTGGAAATGAGAAGCTGTGTTGAAGTGAGCTAGGAAAGAGAGAAAAGCAGAACAGGGAATATTGGGGTCCGGGGTCAACAAAAATGAGGAAACGGAGTAATGGGTTGGGAGTATCCAAGAGGATTGATCAAACTCTAGAAAAATGTGTGGCATATGTTTGAAGACCTCATATGAAAATCCACTAATTTTCAAGTTAATTCATACAATAAAACTTAAAATAAAAAAGAAATAATACTCACCATGAGAAATAAAAAGTGTCTTATCCCTGAGGGCATTTGATTTCTTCTTTCCTGGGCCTGAATGTGGAATAAAGGTGATATTTTAGCTACTGCTTGGTCTTAGGGAAACATTTGCTTTATTAAGTATGTTTTCTGTTTAAACAAATAGCAATGTTTGACCAAGGTGATACTGTAGTGACACATTTTATTATTTATGTATTTATTGAATAAAATTGTGCTCTAATTTTATATGCTTCAATTGGGTCTTATTGTGTATAAAAGTCCTTACTATATGAATGATTAGTATGCACTCATAGCTAGGAAGAGGAGAGGAAAGAGTAAGCTGCTTAGGAACTGAGATAACCATTATATTTATGAACAGTCTGAGCACAATGATGTGTAACAACAGGTTTTAGGAGCACAGTGCTTCTTTGTGTCTTTCTGTACCTATTCTTCTGGTTGTTCCTGTGATCTATATTCAAAGAAGACATTGTGAAGTTACATATAGCAGAGTTGGGACAATATTTTTCATGCCACTGCTATCTAATGGTGAAAGTAAGATTCGCCTGACAAAGTATCTGGGAAGCTCATTATCTCCACGCACAGCTCTGAACATACTCATTCACAGCCAAGGTCAGGATATAATAAATTATCTTTGACTATTTCCAATGCATCCAAATATGATTTTAGAGTCTTCATGCCAATTCTTACTTAAGACTGCAATAGTTTGTTTATTAGACATTGTTACATATCACTGACTTGCTGTCATGAAGAGGATGTTCAGACAGAAATAGGAGTGACTGAAGTAGAATTTTTTAAGGCTTAAGATTTTATTATATTTAGTGCGTGTGCATGTGCGTGTGTGTGTTTCATAACAAAGCACATATTGACTTGTAAGAGTCAATATCCTCCTTATTCCATTAGGTCTCTGGGGATCAAACTCAGTTTGAAGACTTGGTCACAAGTACATTTCCTGTTGGGTCATCTCACTAGCCCATAAGGAGTTTAATCTTGGATGTTGTAGTTAATAAAAAATGTAGAAGGTAAAGATATGCCTAACAATGTGCAGATAACTGTCTGATTCAGATTTTATTATTGAAAAATAGAAGTTTAAAATAACTAAGGTAATTTGTGCTGTATAATTAAAATCTTAAGTAGTCAATGAATTATTGAAAGCAATATTTTCCTAATCGAAATGACAATAGTATCCGATATTGATAGGACATTTATGATATATGAAGACTTCACAAGTTATGTTTATGCAAATCCACTAAATGACTTAATTGGATCGTATTTATAGAGATAGGACCCTTAATCATCTTTAGGTTTTGTTTTGGAATTTTTTTTTTTGTCTATGAATCCAGTTTCCCATGTCTGCAATATAGTAATGTGAATTTAAATGTAATATGCTGCTGAGAGGAAGATTCCAAGATCATATCGGATAGCGCTTTAACCAAGCCATTGAGAAAATTGATTTTCACCTGAGCAATCTTGTACCATCTCCTGTTCCATATCTGGTGGTACTTTCCAAAATTGAATTTCTCATTTTCTTTCTTAACTGTCTTCAGATGCTATTCAAATATCCAAGTAGTCTCTACACTTGAACCTAGATTTTTTCTCAGTCCTTTGTGTGGCCCAAGATAGATAGTTAATACCTGGGTATTTCTTCATGTTTCTTTTCTTCCCATGGCACATCTTTAGAAGGTATTGAAACTTTATACATATGTCCGTATGACTTTATTTATTGTTAAGATAGTCTTATTCTACCCTTTGAATATATTCTCTAAAGTTTACACTTGAAAAGTTCACAGTTGAGTTACCACAAAGAAATTCAGACAGAAGCATGGGGGGAGACAGACGGGGTGGGGGGACGACTAAAAATTTTCTCAATCCATTTCTCCATGCTTTAAGGAAGTCTATTTTTTTATTGAATTCTGTTCATACTTGTCCTTATTGAACGTGAAAGTGACTAATAATTCACATTATAGAATCATATTAACTTAAATAAGTTTCCCATCCATTTCCTCTTTTTTCTTCCTTTCTCTTCCTTTTATTTTAAATGTTGTCTTTTGAGAACTTCAAACATAAGCACTCTGTTATAACACACCTACTTCCCTCCCTGTCAACCCTAACATTTCTGGTTTTCTCTCTCTCCTTTTCTTCCTTGATATGAGCTTATATGTTTCAGGCTGTCCTGGAACTCTTTATGTAGCTCAGGATGATCTTAAACGTCTGATCCTCCACCCAAGTGCTGAAAATACAGGCATGCATCACTGCATTCATTCTTCATGAGATACTGGAAATTGAAGCATGGGATGCATTTATGTGAAGCAAGTATTCAACCTTCTGAACCCCATACCCAGTCCTGAAAACCTTTTCTGTTCTGTTATCATCAAGTATCTTCAGCCCCCAATTTTTCAGTTACTTCACCTCTTGTGTAAGCTATGGGACTTCTACTAAAGCAAAGGAATACTTTCCAATACTGCTGACAATAACTATGACTCCAGACCTCAGAGACATGGGCATTATATCTAAGTCTATCACAGGTAACTCCAGGGACTCACATACCTATAAAATATTTCTAATGTTTTCCATGATGAAAATTTGTATGACATCAGAGTAGACTTTCCAAGGGGTGGGGAAAGAAAACATGGCATTATAAGAGACAAAACAGTCAATGTTTACTAGTGAAAACAACCAATCAGAAACTGACGCAGAGACGAAAAATAGCTACATACTTCAGTTTTGCATAATTCTCACTTAATCTCTTTTGTTTTTATTATTTAACAATCTTACACGATGAATTTTGATCATATTCACCACTCTCTGCATTCATCCTACATCCATCACTGCTTCTCTAACTGCAAAACACTGAATCCTTTAAAATTTCAAGTAAAATTTTTGCTCCTACTATGTTTTTCAATGTGTCAACCTTCCAATGACACGTGGTGTTCATCCCACAAAGGGCTATGTCCTTAAAGGAAGGTAGCTGTCTCTCTTTTAGCAGCTTTCAATTGCTAATATGTAGCTTCCTGGGTAGAAGTAGGAAGCAGACCCAGCCCTCTCTCCTTGATGGATATTATCAAGCTTGAGAATGTGCAGGTCTTGTGGATAGTGTCACAACACTGAATTCATAGGTACCACTTCCCTGTTATGTCCATTAACACTGTTGCCTGTGTTCTTATAGTTTTTTTCTCCCCTTACCACACTGTTGTTTCCTTTGATCTTAATTTCACTATGAACCTTACAAGAGAAAACAGGTTTATTTTGACTTACAGTTGAGGGACACAGTCCTCTCACTGTAATAATAGCTGAGATCCCATGGCTTTGAGTATACGAGAAAGCTGGTCATATACCATTCACAGTCATGAAGCAGAGAACTGGGTACCAGTGTTGAGCTCCTCTTTTTTTTTTTTTTTTTTTTTTTTTTTTTTTTTTTTTTTAATGCAGTCTGAGACTCAAGCCTATAAAGTGGTGCTACTGGCAGTTAAGGTGAGTCTGTCCACATGAATTAACTTAGTACAGAAAGTCCTGCACAGACAAACCTGGAGTTCTGTCTCCTATGTAATTGTAGATGCTGCCAAATTTGCAATATAAACCAAAGCAAATATCTTTTCCCCTTGCAGTCAGTAATTGCATGCTTATGACTTAACACTACCCTGAGAGGGAAAAATGTCAGTCACTCAACCTCTGGATTCCTTGTCTGCTCCATTTAGTGATTTTCAGAATGATGTGGATGACATTTTCTAAACTTTCTTGGTTTATTTGAGTTTTGAATAGAGTATTTGGCTGCTTCAAGAACATTGTGCTTTTAATATTAACTGAGTTAGTGTGAGCCATCTTCCAGACTAGATGAATATATATGAAGTGGTGGAGGGGGAGTCCATTCCCCTTCTAGTTCCTATCATCAGAGACCTTACATAAGAGATCAGATGAACATTTCATCTTGAAAATTAGTTGAATGTTACCTTCACTATTGGGGAAAGCAACATTCTCCACATTCTCAAGATATTAATGTCACCATTAGAGTAATTGCTTTGTAAAGATTTGTCCCCAGAGTTTCATTTCCTGTTGAACAACAAACCTTTCTCATCACCTTAGTATTCAGCTCATTTTTCATAAGCAGCATATAAAGAACACATTAATCTTTATATATGTCTGACTATATTTTTATTCCAAGGTTAGTTATTGTCATATCTTTTCAACCCACAGCCTTTTCCCTTGACAAGAAATTTTTTTTTTATTGAATTCTTCAGTAACTTCCTGGCCTTTAAAAGAAAAGCATTTGTTTTAAGTTAATACATTATCATTACCAAGAAACTGAGGCAAATGAAGTTAAAGCAAAGGCTTCTGGGGATCCACAGTTACCCACATCGTGGCTATTGTACTACACTGCAGTCTTGATTTTTTTTTTTTTATGCTGTTGAAACACATTAAGTAAAATTATACAACTTCACATGGTGGTCCATGGGTAGTAAAACTAGGTACTTATTTTGGGGACATTTTTGAAGTTTTAATAGAAACCCTGACTAAGGCAGAAGGTATAAGGAAGAAATATTCAAAGTCAAAAACATCCAGAGTCAGTTTTACAAGAGAATTTGAAGTCAGCATGGGAAATGAAAGACCTTACCTCAAAATTAATTAATTAAATACTTAATGAATTTTTTAAGCTTTAAAAGTGCAGAGCAATTCTAGTTGGGGAAAGGGAAATGAGAAAATAAGGATTTCGTTATCTACCAAAGGACAAAAGCTATATAAAGTACTTTAAAATAAATATTAAAATAGGAAAATTTTTATTAATCAAACTATATTGGCTACAGGATAAGAAGCAAACTGAATTTTCACTTCAGATTATTATAGATATTTTATTTTTATTTATGTGTACATGGCGCATGCATACAATATGTATAGGAACCTATACAGACCAGAAGAGTGTGTCAGATCCCCTAGATAAGGAGTCAGAGGCAGTTGTGAGCTGCCTGATATGGATACTGGAACTGAACTTGAGTATTTGCAAGAACAACAGGAATGCTTATTCACTGAGCCTCCTTTCCTGACTTCACTTCAGTTTTTCACTAAAATTTAATGTTACAATAGGATATGGTAGTGCATGCCTCTAAACACAGTGCTTGGGAGGCAGAGACAGGGAGATCACTGTGAATTTGAGGTCTTCCTAGCCTGGTATACATAGTGAATTCAAGGCCAGACTCTACTATATTCTGAGACCCTGTTCTTATAAAAATCAAAGTAAAACTAAAAGCATATTATAAAAACAATGTTAGGTTATTGGAAAGAACATGGTTTTAAGAAACTAAAAAATAACCAATTACGCTATGGTTTTTAAAATGAGCTGGGGTAGATCGTATTTGGTGTTTGAAACCAGTTGGGAAACAACTATTAGAAAAATAATAGAAATATTTGAAGTTCTTCTGTAGAGGACACATATAAACTTAACAGGCAACTGTTAAAACAAAGCTATAATTCACAATATGAAAAAGAACATTTCAGTTAGAAAGCTTTTCCTAAAGAATAAATAGGAAATAGTAAGCCAAGTAAGGTCTTTTTATTTTCCAGCATTTCTAAACATCAGAGTTACAGATATTGCAGACATTGTTTTATTGTAGCATAAATTCTAGGTGTCAGAAATTAGCACAGATTTTACATTTTTCTTCATTTTTTGAGGAATTACTTAATAAAGGAAAACAAACTGTCTCATTGTAAAATTGTTGTATATTCTGATTTTTAAAGTTAGCTCCTAAGGTCACACAAAGCTATCTTTTAAATAATCTCAGAATTCTCTATTTTTTTTTAAGAAAGCTGGAGTAACTTCAATAAATAAATAAATACTGAATGAACATAATTTCATTAAAATATTCACTATAAGTGTATTAAAACCCTAAATTTTTCCAACCCAGGTGAATATTCATTATCTATTTCCATGAACTATGAAGTTTTTCCAACAGATAATCTATACAATCCACTTAGATAATTTTTTTCCAGCTCACTACTGAAAATATTTTGAAAAAATTAACTAATTGCAATTCAAATAACTTCACAATTTTCTCCTTGTTTAAATTCTTCAGCTTAACACACACACATATATATACATATATATGTACATTTATTATATATCACAATTATATATAACATATACATACATAATTTTAATTTTCGTGATGGATATATTACTTGAATAAAACACAAGCTTGGATTTAATCCTAATAGATATTACATATGATATTAGTCATATGTAAGATGTAGAAAGTTCCCGAAGTGAATTCTTCTTGAGGAGAACTTCATTTGAAAGAGATGTTATTGCACTATAGGACAGAGCAATGAGGTTCTAAAGAAAAAGTCTCCTGAGTCCTGAGAAACAATGGAATTATTATGCTTGTAGGTTTCTATTGTTATGGGGATATTCCGTATCATGTAACTCAGGCCACACATGTGCCACAAGACACAGACATAAACAGTATGCAACAAAGTTATCCTGTAGGTGTACAGAGCAAGGTTTTGCTTAAGGTTTCTATCTAGAAAGCTACAGGTGATGTGGCATGGTTTGCAGGCATAGAGAAGCCATGTAACTTGATCATATCTAACCCAACACATCATAAGAAATGAGGAGGATACAGCCTCTCCAGATATGCAGGAGTAAGGTGCCTGCTTTTCCTTATTCACATTGGGACAGGAGAGTTGGAAGAAGAGTGAAGTTCTAAATACATAAATATTATCATATAAATCAATACAAAGGGAAGTTAGAACCCACAGAGGCCTACATTTAATAGGACAGAACAGATACAGGAACATATAAAGTGCCAATGATTTACAAAGGGTCATTATCCTGTGAAGATTTGTCTTCTTAATCTTTGCCAAGACTGTGTCACCTCCTGCCTCAAAAAAATGTTCCTTGTCTTAAAACTATCCATATTTCTACAACTATCCACATGAACTTGGCATTGACAACAGATGCCACTGGATTTAATATTTCGCTATGGTAATACTGTTTTCTCATTAATGTAGACTTAGAAATATTTCTACATTAATATTATAGTTCTAAAATTATATATTTTATTAATTTTCTTCTTGACAGTTTTATGTGCATACACAAGAAATTCTGGTTCCACTCAACCCCATCATTGACTAGCTTTCTCTCATTGCTTACAACTTGCATCCTTTGTAAATCTCTTTGTTATGTCTTTGTGTTTTGTCTTGTGACCCACTGAGTTTATGCAGAGACATCTATATGACCATTAGTTTTCAAGTATCCAGTAAGGCTGTAACTCTACCTGTGAATATACAAAGAAAATACTTTTTTTCATGAATCCACAAGTAGCCAATAGTCCATCAGAGTGTAGTTTGATCCCTTTAGTTCCTTCCTAATCCTGTTTGATCAATGACAGACCTAGATTTGAGCAGGCCTGGTGCATGCAACTGTACCTGCATGCGTGTACAATTGTAACTACATTCATGATTGAAATAGCTGTGTCCTGGCCAGAATGCAACACTTCACAGCCTTCCTCCCAGTCACATTCTTTCTACACTTCTAATTTTTCATCCTGTCCTTTCTACCTCCCAGGCTAAGGAGAATTATGCTTGGGCATTTGTCTTTCATTCTACCCTAAATTTCTTTCTACATCAATATGCTGGGAAGAAAACTAATTTATAGCAAGTGAGACAATGTTAGAATTTATTTCCAAGTAAATTGAAAACCTATTTATGCTGTCAGTAATTGACCTTTAAAAGCTGTTCAGGTTATCCAACCACATATTTTCAAATGATGGTAAGTGTGAAATAGTTTAATGTCAATTGATGTGGAAGTTGCTCATTTGCATTAATTAGTGAAGAAAGGTCTAGCACTTGAAAATATTTTATTACAAAGAGGAATATTTTAAATGAGGCTGTGCTTTGAGTTAGCAATACATCCTGGTAAAAGTTACATGTTAAATGAGAATTATTAGGGCTGTGGATGTAGAAGTTCTTGTTTAGTTTGCACAAAACCCTATGGTAAATCTTTAGCAAGCACAATAAGAACCAGGAAGGGACAAATGCATGTATCCCCACCAATTGGTAGGCAGAATTAGAGAAGTTCAAGATAATCTTTGGCTATATTAATGACTTTAAGACCAGTTTGGGCTACATAAGACACATATTATAAATTAGTCTTAGAAAAATAATACAGCTCAACATCTTAGAAATGAAATTGTCCATTACAGTGAATATGTTATACCTAAAAATGCTCCTAAGATTTGAGTTGCTATATTTGTATCATTGGCACACCATTTTTGTGAAAATAAACATGGTACATGAAATATAATTTAAAAAGTCATGGTAGGTTATCATCTTTTATAGTTCAACATTGTTGCAAAAAGTATTTCAGTGTCTATATTATGAATTAAAATATACAAAACATTATTCAAGACTTCTCAGTGCTGCTGAAAAGCACAGCTTTGTAATGGTGCACATACACCATTAAGACAGCACCACAGAATAATGGAATAACACAGCATTGTGATGACATACTAATCCATTGTGATAGCACAGTAGAACATTGTCATGGCACAATATGACATTTTCATAGTACAACAGTTCACTGAGAGGCACAACAAATGCATTGTGGTAGCATTGTGATCTCACAATGGAGCATAGTAATGGCAGTAATGGCATAATAGGGAACTTTTAATGATACTCTACAGCACTATAATCCTACAATGGAGTACTATGATTTGAAAGTAGAACACTGTAATGGCTCAATAGAACTCTATGATCAAACAAATGTGCACTGACATGGCACAATAATACACTGTAATGTAAAAATAGGGTAATGGGAAGGCACCAATAGTACATGCTGATAGCACAATAGGGTACTGCAGTGGGACAAAACATACTGTGATAGAACAGTAAGGTATGATAGTGGAGAAATAAAATGCTGTGAAGACACAATAGGGTAATATGATGGCACAATAGATCACTATGAAAGTAGGACAGTGTGATGTTACAACATGACAATGTAATGGCACAATACAGCATTATGATGTCACAATAAAGCATAGTTTTGTCACAATATAGCACAGTGATGGCAATACAGCATAGAGATGCTACAATGGGGCTCTGTTTTGCAACAATATGTCATGATTATTGCATGTTAGGGCATTGTAATAACACACTTGGGGGCTGTTAGAGAACAATGGGGCACTGTAATGTTACAACAGGGTACTGTAATGACACTAATATTGAAAGCAACAGTGTCATAGCATAAGATTGATTGTGATGTACAGTAGGATATTATGATGTCACAATTGGACACAGTGATACCAACGTAAGACATTGTGATGGCACAACATGCCACTTTGAAAGCACAGTAGGGTACAATAGAGCTCTTTAATAGAACAATAAAGCACAGTCATGGTACAGTAGAGCCTGGTGTTGAACTGGCACAGTAAAGAACTGTGATGGCACAGTACAAAATTGTGATGGCACATGACAACACTCTTAACAGCACAATAGAGTATTGTTATGGGCATTGTTGTGGCATAATATAGCATTCTTATGGTAGAATACAACATGATGGCAGAAAAAGGCACTGTGGTGGCACAATAGGGTATTGCTATTACAAAATACAGCATGGTGCTAGCATATTAAGGCATTGTGAAGGGACATGGGCTTATGATGTCAGTGGAGGCACTATAATGGCACAATTGCATGTTCTGATGGCACAATAACATACAATTATGGCACAATATGCATTTTGTTGGCACAATAAATGTATTGTATAATATGACACTGTGACTGTAATTTTGTTGGCACAATAAATGTATTGTATAATATGATACTGTGACTGTACAACACAGCACTATGATGTATGGTACAATGATGTATTGTGAAGGAACAATAGGGCACTGTGAAAATACAGTAAGATATTGTAATGGTACAATAACACATCATTATAGTCCTATGTTGTTCTATTAGGTCACTATGAAGGCAAAATAAGGTACTGTGGTGTTAACATATGTATTGTGAAACACAATGGTGTACAAATAGGGCTTGATGTTTGCACATTAGAATTCTTTAATGATGCAAGAGTGCTTTGTAATAGAGCAATGGAAACAATGAGATAGCAAAATATTGCAAGATAATAGCAAAACAGAGCATTTGAACAGTCCAGTAGAACCCTGTGATGAAACAATAAGCCACAGGCAATTGTAGTTCAATACAAGACGGTGAGGGAAAGATGATAACCACTAAAATACATAAGCACATACATTATTAGGGTACTGTGAAGGCAAATTTAGGCTCTGTGATGGCACAGTAAAGTACTGTTGGCACAATAAAGCACTATGATGTCAGGAGGAGCCTTTTGATGGTACAATCGAGCATTGTTATGGCACAAGATAAGATTAAACACAGAATTGATGCTACACAAGAATTCATTGTGATGGTATAATAGTGCACTATGATAACACAGTTGGGTACTAGAGAGTATAGCAGGGTAGTGCTATGATGTCACAAAAGAGTATTGTGATAGCATAATAGAGCACAGAGATGTCATAGTATATCATTATGATGACATAGTAAAACAGTGATAATACAGTAGAGCATGGAAATAGCATAAATGCCTGATGATGTCACAGGACACATTTATTTCACAATATGGCATAGTGAGAACTAAAGAGAATATTGTCATATTACAATTGGGCCATATGATGGTACAATACTATACTTTGATAGCACAGTTTGTCATGGTGAAGACATAATAAGAAAATTAGGTACAATAGGTCCCTATGAAGCTACAATGGGGCAGTTTGGTTGCATTAGACTTTGTGATAACACAACATGACCTGATGATAAGAAAATATGCCACTTCATTGGTAAAACTGAGGACTATAATAGTACAATGAAACAGATATGATAAATATAAGACACAATAGCATAGAAATGACACTGTGATAATATAAAATACAATGTACTGACACAGTAGAAGGGCACAATTTTGGTACAATAGGACATTAAAATGGCACAGCATAGCATTATCATGGCACTATTTGACATTGTGATAGCACTACCAATCATTTTGATAGTACAATAAAGCATTGGTGATATTGCAGGACACTTATGTAACATTTAGGTAACAGCATGGCATTGTGATATCCTATGACAGTACTGCCATGGTTCAATAAGGCCCTGTGATGACACAGAGTCATAGTAATAACACAACAGGAAATTGTGATGGCACACTATGGAGGTACAGTAGGGCACTTAGGATGCGAGACAGACATTGGAATGATATGGTATGGTACTGGTGAAGTGGGGCATTTTAGTGGTGTCATAGGTTACTGTAAGGACATAATGGGGCATACTCATGACACAAAATGGGACTGCATTGACATAGTTAATATCAAAAGTTAAATGTAATGGTACAATAGGGTGCTCTGGTGACATAATTAGGCACTCTAGTCCCACAACAGGATATAGTGTGGGCATAATAGAGCACTGTGAAGACCTAAGAGGGCATTGTAATAGGCAGTAGAGCATTGTTTGAACACAAGAGAGTAGAGTAAGAGCACAATATGACACTGTTGTGGCAAGACATGACATTGTAGTGATACTATACAAAATCATTATGAAACCATACAGCACAATGATGCCACACATGGTGCTGTCATGATGAAATATTACAATCTGAAGGCAGAAAAGACCTGTCAAGACATATTTGAGAATTGTATTTTAAAAATTAAGCACTTGGATGGCATAGAACTATATTTTGAAACACTCTTAATCATTGCATAGTAGACCAAGGTGTTGGCACAATTTGGTGCTTTAAGGCAACAATATGTCACTGTGACAGTAGAATGGGATGTGGGGATGGCATAAAATGGCAAAATGTGATGATAAAATAGGACATTGTTATTGTAAAATGTATAAAGCTTCTAAGGGCTGACATTATCAAGCACTTCTATGGATAACAGGACACTGTGATGGTAAAACACTGCATCATGGTAACCCAATAGACCATTATGGTAGCAGAATATGTCACTTTGGGGGCACAGTAGGTGATCATATCTTCACAACATGCCATGTGATAATACCACAGAGAATATTGGCACAGCATGGAAGTATGAGATTCTGTGAAATCACTGTCATATGACCAGAGACTCTATGATGACACAATTGTGCAATGTGATATCATAACTGGCCACAGTGATGACATAAAGACTGAGATGAGCAATAGGGCACAGTAAAGGCACAATAGGGTACAGTGGTAACATAAAAACATTACAATGGCAAAACATTCCCTCATGATCACAAAGCAGGGCATTGTAGTGGTACAGTAGAGTACTCTAATAGTACAATAGGACTCAGATATGTCCCATTCTGGAACTGTATTGACACAATGGAAGACTTTACAGATTATGTAAGTATTGAAAACTCACCAAAGCTTAATGTGATGGCAGAACGGATCACTTTGAAGTCATGACAACACAATGTGATTACATAGGAGGATATTGTACTGCCACATCACATCATGGTGACAGTGTAGCAGCTTATTGTGGTGACACATGAAGGCACTTTAATGTCACAACAGAACACAGTGATGTCATTATAGGGCAATGTGAGGGAACAATAGAGAATTATGTTGGCAAATAGGCCACCGTGTTTATACAGCTTAGCATAGTTATGGTGCTATTGGTGTTACCGATACACAAATGATAATAAAATGTTTATTTTGTTTATTAAACAGAGGTCTGTAATGGAATAATATAGGATACTACACTTACATTTGTGATCTCTGTGAGGCACAATTGGCTATTTTTCTGGGGTAGTAAGGCAATATGTTTGCTCAGTAATATACAAAAAAGGCTTAACATGCTAATTGAGCATTATGATGACATGATATTAATGTGTTTGCATAACTGGTCACTGTGATAGCAAAAGCAACTACTATGATGCTATGATAGAATTCCGAAATAATAATTTAAGGGATTACAGTACTAAAATTAGTCATGTTGATGGTACAAAAACACTATTATGACATTTTATGGTAGAACATGCCTTTGTTGTGTCACTATACAATACTATAATGACAATAGAACAGTGTGTTGTTATAACATAGCATTATAATGTAATATAATGGCACTGTGGTTGCAAAGTAGGGCATGGTGGTAATAAAAAGAAAACAGCAATGGTACAGCAGGACATTGTCATGGCACTTCTCAGCAATGTTGGAAACTATGATGTCACATCAGGGCATTGTGATGACACAGTAGAATACTCTGATGGCACAACAGAGTTGTCACAATAGGCAACTGAGATCATATCATAGTACAATAGGGCCTTGTGATGATTTAATTATGCACTTTGAAGTCCTAATTGGACAAAATAATAGCAATAAGACACTGTGATAGAATAGGACAATTGAAGACATAATAGAGTACTGTGATGACCCAACACTGAATGTTGATGACAAAATAGGACATAGTAGTGGTACAGTGAAGTGATGTAACCACAAAGGAAACACAATAAACTATGTTTAAATAGCAGAACACCTGAAAGCATGTGTAGTGACCAAAAGGTGAATTTGATGGCACAGCAGAGCACAGTGATGGTACACTAGGAAATTGAATATCACAATAATGCATTGTGATGATACAGGAGAATACTGTTTGTCACAATAGGGCATTTGATGGCACAATAGAATGTCATGAATGCATAGTATGACTGTATTATGGCAAAGTAGGTATAGTGTATTATAATGAACTATTGGGGTACAATAATGAGATCAAGATAGTCCTTAAAAAAGCAATAGAGTAAAAAATAATAAGCCATATAAAGATGGAAAATTCAAACAATATCTGGATATTGTATGTTAGTGTCTTGTCTTTAAGCTTCTTGACTCAAAATGAAGTAGTAAAGGCTGCTGAAAGACAGTTGATTATAAATGCTGTTGGATTAATTCAACCTATATATTTTGTAAATGAGTTTACTTTAAAATTGAAATCCGAAGATATGCTACTTTGGAGAAGAGGTTTTCTTTTTATTTCCTCAGAAAATGAGAGGCTGTGGATTTATTCCTGGATAAATAAGATGAAGTTTGAAAGAGGAAGACCCCCTGAAAAAAATCTCCAATGGAAATGGATGGCCAAAATGATTCAGCATTTCAGAACACCTTTGTTGAAGTTTCCCAAGCTTTGTATCCAGAACAATTTCAAGGAGACTGACAGAGATGACCCAGCCTTACAGACTACTCCACTAAAGACTTGTGCATAATCCTAAAGTTTTCTTTGGATTCCCATGGGATTGCCAGCACCCCCATTCAGCAGGAAGTAGCCTAGAGAATGATGCCTGCATTCCCAAAACATGGATTATGGATGTTTGTGTTTGCTTACAGTGTTGGTTACAAGTTGTTATAGATAACAGTGAAAAAAAATTACAAAGGAAACTAGATTTGGGGTTCTTGTTTTAAAAAGAGAAAAGGAGGTAGGTAGTGGATTTATGATGTTATATTATAAATAATTGTCCCGCCTATGAGTTTAATAAAAAGCACTGATTGGCCAAAGCCAGACATGAAGTGTGGGTGGGTCTACCAGACTAAGAAAACTCTGGGAACAGGAAGAACAGAGCAGAATGCCAAATAGAAGCCAGAAGAAGCAGAGGACACTGCCATACAAAAATAGGGCACTGTAATGGAACAATTGCTCACTGAGATGGCAGAATGACTCTTTGGCATAATAGAGCATCCTAAAAACATACTAGGACATGGCATAAGAAATCAACACGATATCACAATTAGTATGTTAGAAATATAGAACAGTGTGGTGTCAAAATGAGGTATTGTAATTACACAATTGGGCATTAAAATGGCAATGTTGTGTCAAATCAGGACAATGTGATGAAATAATAAGGTATAAGACAACACAGCACATAGAACACTATGGGTTCACAACTAGATTGTGACACAAAAGGCAGTATGTTGGAACTATAGGGCACAGTAATGTCACAATATGGCACTCTTCATTCGTAATAGGGCACTGTGATGACACAATAAAGCACTAATGGCACAATAGGATGCTAAAGATACTATATAATATGTACTATAATAGGATATTATACCTCATAATAGGACATCTCTGTGTTGAAGCAACTATAAAATAGGGACAGTGTTATTAATGTAATATTATGGTATGAGAATACTGTTATGTAACAATCAGGCACTGTTTAGACAAGAGGCTCTACTGTAATGTCACAGTTGGGGATTGTGACAACACACCAGACCACTGTGATATTATATTGTATTGTGAAAGAAAAAAAAGCCATGTGATGACACAGTAGGACAACACAATGATGCCACATTAGGACATTGTAGTGACAGTAAAATTCTTCACAACATGTTCCTGTAATTTCTTACCAAGGCAAGGTAGACTTACAATAAGGCACTGATGTTAGATTTGTTCACTGTAATGACACAATAGAGAACAGTGATGTCACATTCATCACACAGTTACTGTGATATCAATGTCATTACATAATAAAAACTATGATGTGAAATGTGACATTATATCACAATAGGGAATTGTGCTAACAGTTGCCCAATACATAATATAATACTGTGATGACATAATATGTAACTGCAAGTTTTTCAGGGCATTATGGTAACACAGTTGTGTACTATTCTATCACAATAATACAATGAGACACTATGATCACATGGCATGGCAATAGCATAGCAGGAGGCTTTTTGACACAATAAATCATTCTAGTCAAAAAAGGGTACTATAACCAAAAGAAAAAAGTGATGGCACATTTGAAGTTTTGTTGGCACAATATATCATTATGATATTATAATAAGGCCCAATAAGACACTATGATGCTACAGTTGGGAACTGATGAAACAAAAGAGAACTATGATATGATGTTGTACCTGGGAATTGTGATTACATGATCAAAAACTATAATGTGTCATAAATGACACTTTTGTGTCATAAATGATATTTCATTGTAGTAAAAGGGCATTGGGATATTCTTTTGTGGTTTCAGAAGATGACACTATTGTGAAACAATAGTGAACTGTGTTGTCACATTAGATACTGTGGTATAAGGGCACTGTTGTTATATCACAATAGAATACAGTGATGTAACAACAGGAACTTGTAATGATTCAATAAGATACTCTGATGTCACATAAGTCACTCTGATGACATTATAGGGCACAATAAATTTATAATAGGTAATTCTGGTGTTAAAATGAAGTAATGCTATGTCACAATAACATACTGTGCTTTCATAATTAGAAACTACAATTATACAGAAATTAGTGCAACAATAAGACTGTGATGATACAGTAGGGCACTTTTATAGTAGAGTAATATGTTATCAAAGGGGGCACTATGATGACAGATATGCACTGTTATGACACAAAATAACATTGTGATGACATGAGAAATCACTGTGATAACAGCAAGGCAATGTTATGGAACAATAAGATACTATGATAAAAAATAGTATGGTGTTATACAACAGGGAAATGTAATTATACAGTAGGACACTATGAGAACACAATGATTCCTCGTGATCTTATACTAGGACACTGTGATAACACATCAGAGCACTGTCATGAAAATATTGGGCATCATGAAGACACATCATGGGATGATATTAGTAAAATAGGGCATATTCTAGAGTTAATATTGAATGTGTGAGCTACTACCACTTGGTAGTTAGTTTTTGAACTCAGAGAAATACAGAGAATTCTCTGTCTCTGGAGTTATGGGAATAAAGATTAATCCCAGTTTTTCCCATGCTGGGATTAAAGGCATGAATTATCACTCTTTGACCTTCCGGCTTGACTATGAGTGGGATATGTTCTTTGATATTCCAGACCGGTTTTATTAAATATATAATATATCACCACATAACCATTTTTGTTTCAAAATAGAAAAGGAGTTTATAACTATTATAAAATCCATATACAACAGGTAAAATAGTTATATATATAATATATAAAAACAATAATTATATAACTAATGTCCAGTCCATTAAAAATTGACAAATTCAAAGAAAATATTTCATTATTTATCCTATATTTATGAGTCTAAAGGATTTTATCTAATTTACTTTCAATCTAACTTGTATTACTAACTAAAAACAATATTTTGATGTCTTTCAAGCTTATACACTTTAACTTCTAAAGAGGATTCTTTTCAACTGTAACTAGAAAACTCTAACTATAAATATTTCATCTTTAACTCTCTCACAGGCACAAGAAGGAAATAATATTAACTAAGTAAACAGGACAGGCAAGAAACTTCCAAAAATGTAAGAAATAAAACAGTTAGATACCTGGACAGTCACCCCAGGTTATTCTGTATTGTTGAAGCATCTATCTTTGGCCTAAAGGCCTAATATGTCTTACATACTTCTCTATGAGGCAGGATATCCTCAAAGACCTCCATACCTTGTCTTGGAAAGGTTTAGCAATGTGTGTGTGTATATGTGTGTGTGTCCTGCTTGTCCATTTTGAATATCATACTGTCAGCAGTCAAGGCAAGAGCACTTTCTTGCCCAGGGGCTAACATTTGTCACAACGATCAACTCCATATTGAATTCCTCTGATGTCCATAATCTTCTCGAAAGTATATTGTTGCCAGGAGCAGATATCCCATTGTCATAAAATAATAAGAACTTACATTATTAAAATATCTTAAATGACATATTCTGTAGATCTCTGAAGTGTTTGAAGAAGACATATTCATTAAAATATATTTGAACTTGAAAACATATATAATATGATTGTAATGTCTAGTTAATAACTTGCATTTCTTAATATCCTAATTAGATGGTAATATTAACTTTCATGAACTAGCAATTTGATTATTTTTTAGATGAACTGTATGGGTATAATACCTTTAACAAACAAAGAGATATATGTACAGTAACAAAATTAATCTCACCTTTATATCAATATACACAATTTGTATACAATATATAAAAATTCCAAACCAATATAAAATATTTAAAGCTAGTAATTGCTTTTTCAAAGTATATTCAATGATCTTTCCTAATATCCTATCACACCTGCATCTACTCTTTTCATTCTTTGTGAAAAGAATGCTGAATCCATTCTTTGTTGTTTAGCTTTTTTCGATCATAACCAATAACAATTTTTGAACAATTACACTAATCATTGACAATGATCAATAATCCATTGAAAGGAAAAAAACCCACCAAACCTCTTAGGAATGTGGGCAGTGTGTTCTTAAGTTTACTTTCTGCTTTCTTGGGGCAGCAGCATCTTTAGGGGAGCCTGTAAAGAAAAGTTTTGTTAATTGCCAACTGAAATAAGTAGCTGTGTCATTTATTGACCAATCTCTGCATAATAGGCAAGTGCAGGGCTTGTCTCAAATCCTGGCTAGAGGTTTGTGAAGTTGGTTTATCTCAGCTAGTCACCTCAA
This sequence comes from Phyllotis vaccarum, assembly GCA_033318265.1. NCBI lineage: Eukaryota > Metazoa > Chordata > Mammalia > Rodentia > Cricetidae > Phyllotis > Phyllotis vaccarum. Next base: position 30,068,997 of record JARWLC010000016.1, read on the forward strand.
AATTGCCCCCAAGCAGTTTGTAGCCTAATCTGATCTTTGGTTGGTATTTGTCAGCCTAGTTGCTTTGTCACAGTCCATATGCTTTCATCATTGTGGGGCCTCATCTTCCTTTTGGATACTTCAAGTTTGCAATTAGACATTGTCATGAATCACTGCAGAAAACTGATAGAAACTAAAATCCAACAGTATGTACAGGAAGCTAAATAAAGCTTTTTTTCTATAATTAATTTATATTCAATATGAACATAAATATGAAAAAAGTTTAAAACATATACATATATATTAGAGATTTTAATATTAGCATTTATTCACTATATAATTAGTAACAATAGAATGCTCCCTTATATTTTGGTCATTCTTCTGTCCCATATCAGGTTGCTCTTCTGATATGATACAGAGATTTTACATTTTTCCTTAAGGAGTATGTTTGGATTTAGAGAAAGAGAGTGTCACACTGCAACTCTAAAGCCAGATTTATATTATAATTAAACTGATACTTCAAATTCTCTTATAAATAAAGACATATAGAGGTTGAACAATAAGATTTTATCCTGTAGAGTATAGTGGCACCAATAGATTGACATTCTTTTGCTTCTTAATTTTTTATGGATAAACTCTCTTCTGCTTTAGTTGTCTAGATGATGTTCAAGGTCTTTTAAGTTAGTGAAGATGGGTATTTCTAGTTTTCTGTAAAGACAAAAACAAAACCCTGCCCCAACTCTTTGTTTTTTGTTACAGCTTAGAGAATTGTAGTATGGTATGGATGAGCCATCAGTTCTTATTTTCATGAGGTTTCTCTGGTTCAAATCAAGTCTTTATTAATTTTGATAGTATCTATAACTTTTCTTCACCTGTGAAAACAAAAGCAGAAACCCTTCTCCAATGTAGACATATCCTCACTTCCATTCTAAAGTCAGTGCATCTTTGAAATAGGCAGGTTAATTTAACGTAGTTTTTTTGTCCATTGCCTTTCAGCAGCTGTTCTTCCTTCCTCATATGCACTGAGAAAATTCAAAGTTAATAAAGCATTATGTAGTCTATTTCTCTGGGTCTTTGTTATTCCTTTCTGTTTATTCAGCATATCCTTTAGAATTTTATTTGATCTCTTTATGTTTGCTTGCTGTGTTGGATTGTGTGGTATACCTGTAATATGCTTTATATTGTACCATAAACAAAAATACTGTTTTTATTTTACTAGAAACATATGCTGGAACATTGTCAGTCTTAATTTTTACAGGTATTCCCATGATGGCCATGACTTCTAGCAAATTATAGAATCAGCCTTTTTTTTTTTTTTTTAACTCAAAGCAGTTGCCTATTGAAATCCTGAAAACATATCTATTACATGATGTACATATCTTAATTTTCCAAATTCTATAAAATGAAATACATCCATCTGTCAGATTTCATTTCTATGTACACATAAAAGATTACTTTTTCCTGGTAATGGAGTTCATTTATAAAAGGAACAGGTAGGGTATTTTATTTTTTTGCAATTTCTTTGGTTTGTTGACATGTGGTAGAGAAATCTTTTTTTTTTTTTTTTTTTTAATCCTTTGCTGTTGGCATGATTTTTTAAATAAAACTCCAAGGCTTTTAACACATTAGCTAAAATTTGGACCATGGCTTTTCTGATTTATCTGCTTTATTATAACATATAGATACTCCAGTAATTGGTTTATCTCATACAACCCAAAGTAGGATCCAATAGTTTTCTTTAGAAATTTAATTCTTTTGCTTTGATGATATCTGTTGTTTATATCTCTCAAAAAATTACTGGAGGCTCTTTGCCAACGTCCACTTTCTGTCCATAATTGGTCAATGTCTACATTATTTAAAGGTGCAACAATTTCTGCTGGGTCCATTCCTGTAAATTGATGAAGTCTTAATTTTCTTTTAAAAATTAATTCAAAAGTCTTCTCCTTATATTTCTTTAATTTTATCCTCGGGTTATATGGTAGAAATATCCATTCCAATGTCACATTTTCCCTTTGCATTAAAATTCCTGTAGGAGAATGCTTAGAGGACAAGATAACAGTATGCCGTTAAGGTCTGGATCTACACAGTCCACATGTAAATCTTCTAATTTCTTTTATACCAAAGCCAATTCTCTCTCAGCTTCAGGTAACAAATTTTTCATACTGCTTAAGTCCTTGTCACAATTAAAGATTTTAAACAAATTATGCAGTTCATCATTTTTCATTTCAATAGTGTGTCATAAATTGGTAACATCTCCTAGCAATCCTTAAAAATTATTAAGTGTCTTCAACCTATCTCTCCTGATTTGTACCTTTTAGGGTCTAATTTTTGTTGACCTATTTTATAACCTAAATAATATTTTTTCAGGGACAATTTGTAATTTCTTTCAATTTTTTTCACTTCTTCAGACATTCTTCCTAATGTATCAATATTTGAATCAGCTAAAAAGATGTCATTCTTGTAATGACAATTTATACTGTGATAATTTGTTACATGTCTGTTCTAATGGCTTTTGTACAAAATATTGGCACAGGGTGGGGCTATTCGCAATTTTGATTTTTCTTTACAGGCTGAGACTTATCATAAGTGTACACTGTAAAGGCAAATTTTCTTTGTCTTGTTCTTGTATAGGTATTGTAAATAAACAGTCTTTTAAATCAATATCTCTAATAGGCAATTCTTTAGGTAACAGAGAATTAAAAGGGATTTCAGGATGTAAAGAACCCATTGGCTAGATCACCTTGTTTAACTCTCTTAAATATGTTACCATTCTCCACTTTTCAGATTTCTTTTTTAATAACAAATACAGGAGAATACCAAGGGCTTGTTGACTCTTCAGTATGCTGAGGATTTAACTGCTTCTGTACCAACTGCTCTAAGGTCTGAAATTTCTCTTTTGTTAAAGGCCATTGATGAACCCATATAGGCTTATCTTTTAACCTTTTTATAGGTGGTGCTATGAGTGCTTTTGAAAGATTAGTAGCTATTGTACCTTGTTTCTTTACAACCTGAATGGTTTGTGACTGCTTCTCATAATGCCTTTTAATGTTTCTCCTGGAAATATGTTGGTTTATGGTTTACTTCTGTGTTTGGAGTATGTTAATCTGTGTGTACCACTGTTATAGTATATCTTGTCCCCATAAATTTTTAGTAATGTTAGCCACATACTGCTTTAATTTTCTTCTCTGTCCTTCTATTCCTATATACTCAAGCTATCTACACTCTGTTTTACCTATGATAATGTCTCAATTACCCCAAACTGAACATTTACTCCTGAAGGGGCCATTTTGGATCCCAAGACTCGGGTGAAATTGTTACATCTTCTCCTGTGTCCAATAAACCTTCAGTAATAACTTCATTTATTTGTACTTTTAACTTGGCCTTTGTTCATTAATAGAAGTTTGCCAAATATTCGCTTAATATCATTCCATTATTTTGTCCTCTTCTATAGATTTTCTATCATTCAGTGTCAGTATGTTTGTTTAGAATAGGTTTTAGTTTAATTGTTCTGGGAAGGTCTTTCCTCCACAGTGGCAGGGTAGGAATTAATTTGATTTTATATGGGTTTTTTTTAAAGCCCACAAGGTTTGTTTTTCAATGGTAGAAAGTTACCTTGTCTGTCCCTTGCTGACCTCCATTTATAGTCCAATGCATCTCCTTGCATAGTCTTGAAGGAAGAGTCATTCTCTTGAGATTATTCCTAACAAAGAAACCATTTCTTGAAATGCCTTGTTTACAATCTCTTTCTACATAACCTTGCCTTCCACAATTGTAACATGTAACATTTTGATGTTTTCTTATATTTCTAGAAATAACCTCTCCTACTCAGTTACCATCACATTTATAAGGCTCTAGTTTGTTTTATGAATCCAATCCTCCAAGGGTGCTGAACTTGTTTTAATGGTTTAGTTATTCTTTTCCATTGTGAGTTTGCATTGCCAAAAACCAGCAACTCAATTATTATTCACCTAGCTTCTAAATCCTGTACCATTCTGTTTAGTGTTGTAGTTAATCTCTGCAAAAAAGTCTGTGAAAGTTTCTTTTGGACTTTGAATCACTTTTTTAGATGATTCTTTTTTTTTTTTCCATAACTCCAATCTGATCCCGTGCATTTAATGCTCCCATGCAGGGTATGCCTATTGTATAATATTTGCCTTTCTATATCAGCATAATCCCCCTCCCCAAGAAGTTGATCTTAGGAGACTTCTATGCATATGGCTCTGCTTCTTTGAACTATTGTTTTAGCCTCCTCTTTCTACCATGTTTTCCATTGCAAAAGTGGTTCAGCTTCCGAAACAGCAGTAACCATATCTAATGAGTCCTTAGGGGGTGATCCAATTACATGATAAGCAGGAATTTAGCATTGTTTTTTTACAATGGTGAGTACATACCATATGTAACAAATGCTTCCTTGACTCTTCTTAATTCTAACATTTGTACCAGAGCTCAACTAAATTCTGTAAAATTTTTATTATTTAGTGATTTCTTTAAGGTTACTGGAATAATAATATTGGCTGTTTGATAACCTTAGGCTGATTTTGTGTAATCTTAGGAGACATTGCTGAGGTTTGTTCCTTATATTCCAGTGTTTGAGTTTGAATATCTTTGTATTCTCTCTTAATAGACTTTTCTAAGACTTTCTTTCTAATTGACTTTTAAAATGATAAAACAGAAATAATCCAGCAAATAACATTTATAATAAACAATATTACAAACATTATAAGGATAGTGCCACCTACTTTATTTATCTTTTCTTTACTGGTTCCAATACCAAATCATATAGAGTAAGATCTCATCTTCTATTACCTTAAGCAATTTCCCTCCTTTAAAAAAATATGATTTACTCACCAAACTTATTACTAGTGATTGGTCAGATGATTGTTAAGTGGGACAACTACCTAGTATGATAGCAGCCCAAGGAAGGGTCCTAAAAATGAAAAAAAAAAACCCACAACCTGCCAGGAGAAGGAGAGCACTGTCTGAAACACTTATCCAGATGTAAGTGAAGAAGAAACACATGTGGCCAGGTCTGCCTAAGCCTGTAGGCTAACTCATAACAGAAAGCTTAGCCAGGTGGCAATTATTCCTCTGGACACATGTTGCTCTGGCTGGAAAGCAGCTTTTTTTGTGTGAATTCATGCCGAAAAGTTGGACACCAAGTATAACACAAATTCTAGTTGATATTAAATGAGAGCCAGATATTGGGAGAAAGGCTGTAATACCAGAGAGAGGAGATAGTTCACAGTTGATTCTCACCCAGCTATCATACAAAGTCCTACGTCTGGCTTGTATCTGATACAGAATAAATCCCTATTTTCCTATACCTACCATAAATACCTTCTTTGTTCAATTGTTTCACTTCTGGGTTCAACTCTGCATCATATTTTAGAGCTGATATTAATGGTATGACCTATTATTATTTGGCAGTTTGGTCTTGAACTCACAGAAACACAGAAAGATCTCTGTCTCTGGAGTTATTGGATTAAATGTGTAGGTTACTACTACTGGTCTTTCCTATACTGGGATTAAAGGTGTGATTTACCTTCTCTGACCCTCCTGGCTTGACTGTGGGTAGATCTGTTCTCTGATATTCCTTTCTGCTTTTATTAAATATATATCACCACAGGTGATGATGGGCTCATACTATGAAAGTGTATGCAATTTGTCAATTAACTGCTTTGTTTTGTAAGTTGCCTTAGTCATGTCTCTTCACAGCAACTGAAATCTTACTTATATAGATAATATCATGGTATAATAGAATACTGTGAAAATATACTCAGTAATTTTGATTACATAATAGGGCAGTAAGTCACCATGATGGAACATGTGACTACTGTGATGGCACAATAGAGTACTGAGTTGGGAATATAACGTTTGATTAAAATCTTGCATACAGAACTTTTTGGCAAAATATACCATTGTGATGCAACCATGATATACTATGATGTCATAACAGGACACTGTGGGATCACAATTATCGTGGTTAAATAATAGGATGTCACAATATACACTATTATGACACAATATAGTGCTGTGATGATGCAATAAATCACTGTGATATCACAATAGGGCACTACGATGAAGCAATAGGGCAATAGGGCAGGTATAATTGCTCAGATCATATTTGATCTTATAATAAAAAACTGGAACCAGACAGATATTTAGACAAATGTTAAAAGATCAGGGAAACAAAGCTAGTTCTTACTTAGCCAACTCCTCAGCCTGAAATAGGTAGATCCTGACTCCATAAATCCTCAGACTGAGTAGGGAAGCAAAGACAAGTACAGGCCGAAATGGAATGGGGGATGAACTTTGTCTTTTCTTGCCTTATATTCCTCTCTCTACTCAGCTATATTACTTTCTGTTTCAACTTTTCTAGTAAGATTAAAGGCATGTGTTTTCCAAATATTGGGAGTAGAGACATGGAATCCCCACTGCTTCACTTCAATAACTGACTCTGTGGCTAGCTTTATTAGAAACACAGTATATCACCACAAGGTACTGACTTGAAGAGATATTTCCTGTTTCTCTGCTCTGTGCCATGATGATCATGGTCATAAACCAAATTAAATGCTGTCTTGTGGAAGTTGCCTTAGTCATGTTATCTATTCAAGACAATAGAAAGTAATTAAGACAGAACAGTCATGGCACAATTGCACACAATGAAATTGTAATTGATGTAATTGGCTATAGTAATGACATAATAGGGTAATTTGTTTGCACAACAGGTCACTGAGACAGCACAGGTGACTACTATGATAGCATAATAAATTACTTGGTAACATAAGGCTCTATGGTCAAATCTGGTATAATGGAGAAATTTGAGACCAATTAGACCTTATTGGTGTACAACATAGCATAATGATACTTCTATCAAGTTCAGGAATTTCATAATTCATAAATTTGTTAGCATAATACACTATAAGTAGGGCACCATGATATCCAATATGGCACAATGGGAGATTGGAATGCTACAATAAAAACACTGCGATGACACAAAAAAAGCACTGTGATGTCACAAGAGAGCACTGTGATGATAAAATACTATGCCATACTGTTACAATAGGGCACTGTGAAGTCACAGTTAGTCTCACAATACTATAATGTGATTTCACAATAGGATATTTAATGTTAGGGCACTGTGATGTCACAATAGGAAACTGTGATGTCACAAACGCTTACTTTGAAAATACATTAGGTAACTGAATCACAAAGTGGCATTTTAATGAATCAATATGGCAGTATGCTATCACAATGCTATACTTTGGTGTCATAGAGCAACACTGATGACATAATAGGGCACTGTGATGTCACAATGGGCATTGTGATGTCATAAGATGGTGATATCATAATGGAGCACTGTGATGTCACAAAGTTACATGTGATGATATAATAGGCAACTTCCATGTCACAATGTTGCACTGGGATGTCACAGTAGGGCCCTATAATGACAATATAACACTGGTGTGTCACTCAAATAAAGAAAACTCGAAGCCAAATTTCAGGGAAAGGCTGAGATATCAAAGAGAAAAACCACAGTGAAATCTCACCCAACTGTCTTCCAGCTTCCTCAGCTTTGCTCCTTGTGGCTCCTACTGCCTGCTCTATCATTCTATGCTTGCCTTAAGTACACTCTTCACCCAGTTGTTTCACATCCAGATTAAAATTAAAGACATGGCACCACCAGTGTCTGTCTGGGAGCCTGGAACTCCTTCTATAAACTAAGATGCCCTCAAACTCAGATTTTCTGGGATTTAGAGCATAGGTCATCACTCCCAGACATTCCTTGTGCTAGGTTTAAATGTGTGACTTACCACTTTCTGATCCTCTTAGACTGACTGTGAGTAAATCTCTTTGATTTCTCAGACAGGTTTTTATTAAATATGAAACATATCCCCCACACTGGTGTCACAATAGGGTACTGACATTACACAACAGGACATTCTGATGTCATAATATATCACTGTGGTGACACAGTAGGGCTTTGTGATGTTACAACTGGGCACTGTTATGCTATGATACAACACTACTTAATACAATAGGATGTTAGGATGTCACAGTACGGTCTTTTGAACTGATGTTATGATGTCATGATATTACACTATTTTGTTATAATAGGACACTTAAATATTATAATAGGATGCTGTGATATTCAATAAGGTACTGCCAAGTAATAATAAGACACTGTGATATCATATTATGATGTAGTGATGTCACAGCTGGACAATGCAATGACCCCATAATAACTCAACTGGCTACTAGTATGTCAAAATAGGCTAATCTGATTGTTCTTTAGGGCAGTGTCATGGGAAAACAGAATAATTATACAACATGGGTTCAGAAAAAAACAATGTCATTTGTTTTGTACAACTTAAGTTTGTGCTGGAATAATAGGATATAGTCACAAGATTACAGGGTATCATTTTAACATTTGTGTTATTCATGAAAGCATAATTTATCATTTCTTGAAATAATATGGTAACATGTTTACAGAATAAGGAATTTTAGTGGTTTGAAAGAGGGTGGCCATGATAGGCTGTTTGATTTGAATTCTTGGTCCTGATTGGTAAAAATATTTGTAAAACATTAGGAGGTGTGGTCTCATTAGAGAAAATCTCACAATGGTGATTTGCTTAAATCTTTAGAAGCCCAGCTCATTCTCTGTCTCTGCCTCAAGATTATTGTCTCATCAAGTAAGCTCCCAGGCTCTGATCCAGAGTCATTTTTGCTTGCCTAGTACTATGATCCCAATCATGATCATGGACTGACCCTTTGAAATACTAAGCAAGGTACCAAATTAAAGCTTTATTTTGTAAGTTTCCTTGATCATGTTGTCTCTACACACCAATAGAAAATAATTTAGACAAGCACTGTCACGGTGCCCTAGAGCACTGTGAAGTTTCAAGTGGTCAATGTGATGGTGTTATAGATGAATATGTTTATACAAGAGAATCTGGTGATGTGATGGCACAGGTGTTTAGTGTAATGACACAAAGAAATACTTAGCCAATAATATAAGGCACTGAGATACAAAACTTAAGCATGGTGATTGAATAATAGAGCAATTTATGGTTCAATGTGACATTATTATTACACACATGGGATGATGTCATTATCAAGCACAGTGATTTAACCATAGACCAATTTCTTGACACAATATACCATTTGATGCAACAATAAAACACTGTGATGACAAGTTATAAAAGATAGTGTCACAAAAGTGCATTGTGATGGCACAATGGAACATTAGTATTGTATACCATGACTGTATCATAGCATTATTAAATACTGTTATAGCATATTACATGGTTCAACAAGGTAAACTACAGAAGGACATTATGATACAATAGTGCAATGTAATCACATAATATGAATTTTTTATTTCATGATGGAACCCTAAGATTACACAATGGGTCATTGTGATAAAAATTCAACGACAGGTATAGAAAAAAATAGAACACTATTATGTCATACTATGACAATGTAATTACACAATAGGACATTATGATTACCCTTCAGAGCATAGTTATGTCACTATTGGATACTATAATATCATAGTAGTTATTCTATAGTAGGACACTGTATTGACACAATAAAGCATTATGATAACACAATAGAACACTTGTATACTACGACACTGATGTCACAATATGATATGGTGATGACACAATAGGGAACTCTCGAGTTTAATAAGGCACTGAGACATCACAATTGTACACTAATGATACAGCTGGACAGTGTGATGACATTATGTGGCACTGTGATGACACAATAGTTCACACTCTTTAAAAAATAACATGTTGTGTTACAACAAACATAGTGATGCCATAAGACACTGTGGTATCAAAACTATATTAATGTCATAATATGACATTTATTTTATAATAGGATACTGGGACGACACAATAAGAAACTATCATATCACAAAAGGCTATTGTGTTACCACAATATGGGATTGTGGTTTCAAAATAGTACAGTAAGATTTAAAAAGAAAGTACTATGATAATACAGAAGGATAAGTGATGTCAGAGTGGAGCACAGTGATGACAATACAGTTCAGTGATGTGTGAAAAAGACGATTGTTTCAAAATTGAGTACTGTGATGTCACAAGTGGGCACTGCCTTTCTTTGTAAGAGCAATGCCATGCTAAAATAGAGCATTATAATGACACAACATTATTTGATGATAGCAGTTAAGGACATTCATTTGTTATAACAGAAATTGTGTTTTAAGAACAGAACATAGTAATAGCATTGTAAAGTTCTATTTTCATGTTTGTGTTCTCTATTGAGGCATTATTATGCATGCTTATTAAATAAAAGTGTAATTTGTTTGTATAATAAGGCACGTTGGTAGTTTGATTGAGAACACCCCCCCCCAGACTCTCTTATTTAAAATTTTGGCCCCTAGTTGATGGAAATATTTGGAGAGAAATAATAAGCATAGATTTGTTGGAAAAATTCTCATACTGGGTATATACTCTGAGTTTTAGAAGCCCATGCATTCCTAGGTAGATTTTTCTGTTCTCTTTGTAAAATGGTTGTTGACTCATATAAGCTGTGTGTTAATGGGCTGTTTTGCCATTCTGCCCATTAGGATGATTATGGAATCACCTTTTGAAATTCTTTAAGAGAGTTGCTGAATTAAATTCTCTCTCTCTTTTTTTAAAGTTGTCTTAGTCATATCATCACAACAATAGAAAAGTCATTAATACAGGCACTCCCATGGCATAGCAGAGCATTATGAAAGTGAAATTAATTATTTTTAAAATGTCAATATATTTGTACAGTAGGTCATATTGGCACAGGTAACTACTGTGAAAGAACACGGGGATCTTTATCTGGCAATAAATAATTATGGTAAAAAAATTGAACATATTGATAGTACAATAGAGTAATTTTTGGCACAATATGACATTATTTTGGCATACATGGAATAATGATGGTGCTTTTAACACTGATTTTATAATAGAGCAATGTTTGTCACAATGCTATATTTTTATGTAACAACACATTTTGATGTCAAGGCAAAAGCAGGTGATGGCACAATAAGAGAATGGCGTGTCTGTCATATTATGACTCTATGATGGCATTATTGAGCCCTTTTATTGTGCCTCTTGGTACTGTGATAACAGAATCAAATCCTCTGATGGTAAAACAGGGTACTGTGATGAATCAGTAGAGCATTTTGATGACACAATAAAAATCTTTCATGAGTACATTATACAGTGTGATCATGAAGCAGAGCCCTGCGATGTTATACCTTGGCAGAGTGATGCACATATCACTGTAAAAACACAAAACAGGTCACTAGTAGTGATATCACACTAGGGCATTCTGGTGGCATAGTAGGACACTGTGATGTCACTCTTGCATACTCTTTTGTACAAATAGGGTACTGTGAAGACACAATTGATCACTGAGATTATACAACAGGACACTGTTAGGTCAACTAGAGGATGTTGTAAGGTACAATCTGGCATGGAATTGACACAGAGTAGGGTACAATGATATCATAATAAACCCATTATAATAGAAAGCTGTGATGATTCAATATGCCAAATTATGTCACAATTAGACTCTATAAGGGCACAATAGGAACTTCGATGATCTAGTAGGACACAGTGATAATGTAATAATGTGTAGGATGACACAATAGAGTAATTTTATTTCACAAAAGGACAATGTAATGTCAAAATAAGACATTTTTTTTTTGTTTTTTTCTTAGTCTTATTCTAATGGAAAAAAATAGGACATTATGATGACACAAAATGGAATGCTGTTAACATTTTAGGACATTTGATTGGACCAATACAAGTCTCTGCTTAAATAATAGGACATGGCAATAGTATTCTTGGCATTATAGAATACTATTTTGGCATTTCTGATCTCTCTGAAGGCATAATATTGATTTTTTTTTCTAAAATGGCAATGTGATGTTTTTTACCCAGTAAGACATTTGAATAAGAATGGCTGTCATTGATACTTTTATTTAAATTCTAGGTCTCTAGTTGGTGTAAATATTTTAGCAGAATTAAGAACTGTAGCCGTGTTGAGGATAGGCTGTTGAGGGAATGCTTTAAGATTTCAAAGGCCATCCCACCTCTCTATAGCTTTCTCACTCCTCTTCTGCTCCATGGTTGTTTTAACAAGTAATCTCTCAGATACTGATCTGCTACTATTTGTCTACCTTGTGGCATTGTTCCCACCATGATGCTCTAGACTCATCCTCTCAAACTCTAAGCAAGCTGCCAAATTAAATGCCATTTTTCTAAATTGCTTTGGTCATGTTGCTTCTTTATAGCAATAGAAAAGTAATTAAGATAGCCATTGTCAAGGCACAATACAGCACTGTGAAAGTTTAATTGGTCATTGTGATTAAAATAATAACTCAATGTGTTTAAACAATAGGTCACCATGATGGAACAGTTAACTAATGTGATGCTACAATAGAGTACGGAGTTGGTAATATAAAGCATGTGATGCAAAATTCCAAGCATGTTGGTGTTACAATAGAACCCTTTATGATACAACGTGACATTATTTTGGAACTACAAGACAAGCACTGTGATTTCACAATAAGGCAATTTGTTACACAATACATGATTGTGATGCAATAATATAGTACTGTGATGGCAAGGAAGTAAAAGGGGATGTTATAGAAGCACATTACAATTGGGAGGAGGGAAGTGAAGAAGAGCAGGAGGATACATGGTTAAAAAGACATTTTTAATAAAATAAACATATATAAAAGTACATTGTGATGGTAAACTAGGACACTGATATGGCATATCACATATGATGACATCATTCAACATTATTATGGATTATTATAGCACTGTGATGCCAGGGAAAGAGGTGATAAAACAACAGAGTCCTCTGTGACATAACTGAGGAGTGCTATGATACGATATGGTACTGTGAAATAATAACAGGTCACTGAGATATCATAATAAGTACTGTTGTATCCTAGGGCAACGAGATGTCACAAATGACACCATGATGACATAATAGAGTATTTTTAGGTTACAAGATAATGATTTTCTGACACTATAGTGCACTATGATGGTATAGTAGGAAATTATAATATCATAATATGGAGTTATGATGCCACAATAGGGCACTGTGATGAGACAATAGGACATCGTTAGATCAACACTATAATGACAAAATAGGTCAATGTCTTGACTTGGGAAAAAATGCCACAGTATGAAATTAATGTCACAATAAGGATTTATAGTCCTCAGTTTGATGCTGTAATGATACAATACAGAACTATTATGTCACAATATGATACTATGTTATCAAAATAGATCATTGTGATGCACATTAGTTGATTATTATGTTATTAACTCACAATAGGACCTATGATGTCATGATACAGCACAATGATGTTACAATAGGACACTTTAATGACATAGAAATGTTCTGCTGTAATACAATATTATATTATATCACTTAGATGCCACATCACAGCATATTGATATCATAATAATAGTAGTAGTACTATGATAAAAATAGTAGGGCACTGTTAGGTCATAATATAACCCTGTGATGTTATAATAGGATATACTAAAGATACAACAGGGCACTTTGTTGACACAAAAGGGCCCTGGGATGACTCAATAGGCACTGTGATAATAACACAGGGCACTAATGTGATACATTAGGACACAATTATATCACAATAGGACCCTTGATGTCACTATAGAGCAGCTTTATTTTTTAACATAGCAGAAAGCTATTATGACACAACAGAGAACTTTTAGGTTACAATATGAATCTATGATGACATAGCAGTAATGCTACAGTAGGACACAATAATGAAACAATATCACATTTAAGGGCAACATAGGGCATGATGATAAAAAAGCACTGCACTGACAGCACAATAAATAAAAATGTTCATCTAATAAGGCACTAAAATGTCACATAATGACACTAAGATATGACAATAGAGCATGGAAATGGCACAACAGGATGCTGTTGACATAATAGTGCTCTCTTGTGACACTATGAAGTAAAAATAGAGCACTATGAGGACATAATCAAACCAGTAGTTCATAGTAATATCATGATAAGGCACTTTAACACACAAATAGGACACTATAAAGTTGTGTTACAGCATACTGTGATGCCATGCTACAGCACAGTGATTTTTTAATAGAGCACTGATGACACAGAAGTATACTACAATGATAGAAGGATACCGAGATGCCACAATAGAGCATTTTGACATAAAAATATTTGCACAGTGATATCACAATAGGACACTTTGAAGAGATAATAGGCAACTCTGTGATATCACAATAGGGTACTGTGATAACACAATAGGACACAGTTCATAATGAATCATTGAGATATTACAATAGGGCCACTGCAACTATAAAATAAAGCATCATGATGTCACAATTGGGTGTTGAACAACTGAGATCATACATTAGGGCACTGTTATGATAGGGGAGTACACTGGAATCACCCATGTGATGTTGGAATAGGCCATTGTGCTTACCAATACATTTATAAGACAATACAACACTGTGATAATATAGTAGAATATCATGTGACATAATAGGGCACTGCTATGTAGTAATATGTCTATATAATATCATGATCAGGTTCTGTAATGTCATTATAGAGCACCGTGATAACACAGTTGAGCTTTGTAACAATACAACAGGAAACATTGGTGAATAAAGTACTGTAACAGCATCAAAGGGCACTCTAATGGCAATACAGGGCCTGGTGATGGCAAAATAGGAACTAATATTGACCGAAGAGGGCACTGATATTTCATAATGACACTGTGATGTCACAATAAGACACAGTAATAATACATTCGTTGATAGAATTATCACAACAGAACACTGTTATTGAAAGTAGGACAGTACAGTTTTCCAGTAAGGCATTGCAATTATACAGTAGGATACCATCATGTCAAAATAGAGCACTGTTGAGTCATAATTGGACACTGTAATATCACAGTGAAGAACTCTTACAATTGGACAATGCCATAATAACGCAGGCCATTGTAATGACAAAAGAATGAATTGTCATAACACTACAAGACTCACACAATAGATCATTGTTATATGGCATAATACAATACAGTATTGTTACCATAAAGCAAAATGATTCCAAGGTAAAGCAGAACTGGAATGTTAATATATTAGGATATTGTGATGTCACAAAATGACATTGTGAAGATACAGTAGGACACTGGGAACAAAATAGAATGTTGTTATTACACAGTAGGGTACTATTTTAAAACAATAAGACACTGTTATCTGTGATATCAGAAGGAGTGTATTAAAGGTACAATAAGTCTCTGTAATGACATATAGAAAATGTGATATCACATTAGGGCACTGTTATAATAACGTAGGAAATTATGATGATATAATAGGACAAATTTAGATAACAATAAGACTCTGAGATGCCAAATAGGGCATTGTGATAATACAATGAAACACACCAATGACACAATAGGGTAGGGCAATATGACAAAACAGCACCGTTATGTCACAATAAGGCACTGACATATCACAATAAATCACAGAGTAGTCTATTCCAAGCTGACTCAATTATATATTATAATTAGCCCAATTTTAATTTAAGCTGCAGCTGACTCCAGTGTCCTTGTGGATTTGGGATTGTTACCCTAACAGGAGTCAGACAGGTTTTCTTTTTTTTAAAGGCACAGTCCACAGTTTCATTCCTCTGGTGGATATTGACTTCAGCAGGTGTGAGAGAACCTGGTTTACAAAAGAGAGGAATCTTTTGTATTCCTGGAATTTTGGGTATTGTTTTTACAGCTTCTGGCTGCTCACAAGGGTAGTCTCAGACCTAAGATGGAGTTGTTTTTTTTTTTTTTTTTTTTTTTTAGCCATCACAGTTGAGCATTGTATTGATACGACAGGGTACTAGAAAGTCACACACAGGCAGGCTCACACACACACACACACACACACACACACACACACACACACACACGACATTGTGATGTCACAATAATGTACTTTAATGGCACATTTTACCCAGGCACAATGTCATAATAGGATAATGTGAGGACACAATAGGATGCTGTTATGATAGCATAGAATATTGTGATAGTACAATATGGCAGTGTTTGAATTGGGGTTTCTATTGTTGTGAAGAAACACCATGACCACAGTAACTCATAATAATAAAGCATAATTAATTTGGGTGACTTATATTTTTAGAGGTTTAGTGTACTATGTTGCAATATGTTGATGTTCTTGCAGATATGATGCTGGAGAAGAAGCTAAAATTCCTTACAACTGAACCTGCAGGCAACAGGCGGAGGTCTGAATGTGACATTGAACAAAGCTTGCATAAAGGAGACATTAAAGCTCACCCCCACCATAAAACACTTTCTACAACAATGCTACACCTACTTTAAGAAAGCCATACCTCCTAATAATACCACTCCTTAAACCTTATAGGACCAATTATATTCAAACTGTGACAGCAGTATGACACTAAAGACCACTGCATTTGTACAATAGGATATTTTTGTGTTATGGTCACTGACAGGATAAATAATTATTAAAATAGAACACAGTGTTGACATAATGGAGGATGGTTACATCACACATGGTCACAAAAAGCATTATGTTGACACAATAGGACAGTGGTAGCATAAAATGACACTGTAATGTCGCAATAGGGCATTGTGAAGATACAGTAGGCTTAGTGATGATAAAATATGGTACTGTTATTTTATTAGAGGACACTGAACTATAAAAATAATTCGGAGTTATAACAGAAGGATATAATGTTGACATAAGAGGACATTGCTATGAGAAAACAAAGCACTGTTAGTTCACAATAGGACACTGTGATGGCATGGTAGGACATTGTTTTTCCTGAATGCAATTAATACTACAAAATGACACTGTGCTAACACAATAGGGCATTGTACTATTATAATAGAGCACTATAATAGTATATTAGACACTGGGATAATGCAATATGACCCTGATGTTGCTATAAAGTACTTTGATTTCAAACTCTGATGTCAGAATAAAGCATTGTGATGTCACAATAGGAATAGGACACTATTGAGTAATAATAAGACACTAATATTGCAATAGGGCATTTAAATATTGGGACACAAGGCTCATAGGATACGGTAATGATAGAGTAGGACATCTTGACACTATAAGGCAATGTTATACCAGCATAGGCCACTGTGTTCAGACAATGCTGCAATATTTCGTAACAATGTGACACTGTGATGACACAATGGAATACTCTTAGTTTGCAATAGAACACTATGATGACACATGAGATGACTGTGATAACACAATAAGATGGCATTATGACATAATAAGATAGTGGTAAAACAATAGGGAATTAACATTTTGGCACAGTGGTTTAATAATAGAACACTGTGATGACACTATATAGCAGGACAATGATTTAATCAAGCTTTATGATGATATAAGACACTGTTATGTCTAAATGAGATTGTAATGTCACACTAGAGTACTATGGTGACAACACAGGGTGGTGAATGACTCATAAGGGTATTATTATGTTACAGTAATACACTACATTGTCACAACAGTGGGAAATTATAATAGGACATCTTGACACAACAGGGCATATTTAGACTCTGTAATGGCACAATATGATACTTGGATGATATAGTCATAATGAATGACAATTAGGGCACGACAATGACAAAATAGGTCACTACAAAGTCATTATAGAATGCTGAAATATCACATTAGTCATGTGTCAGACAGTGTGACACAATGTTAATCCAATAAGGCATTGTGATATTACAAAATTATACCGTGACATCATAATACAAAGTGGTAATGACACAGTAGGTTACAGTAATATCAAAATAGAGAAATTTAATTTACAGTAAGACTCTGGTGTCACAAGATGGCACTCTGTTGATAATAGAAGACACTGTGTTAGTATAATATGACACATTGTTGACAGAATAGGACACTGCTCTGTGACAATATGGTACTATGATATAATTATATGCTATGATTTCATAATAGGGAACCATGATGATAACAAGTGGTTTTGAACAAACATGAATGATACCATTATGTAAAAATTGGGGAATATGGGGTTACTAGACTAATACACTAAGACAGTGTGATCATACAATTGGGCACTTGTAGTTCATAATTAAATTTGTGATGGCATAATAGGGTATTGTTATGTAATGTCATCCAATTACACTGTGGACTGTGGAAATAGAGTAGGATATTGTGACAACACAGTGGAAAATTGTGTTGACACAATGGAGCACTGCTCTGTGGCAATACAGCGCTGTGTTATAATAGGTCACTTTTATATCATAAAAGGAAACCATGATGATGCAATTGGGCTCTGTGATGACAAAGTGCAACACTGTTATAATAGGACACTAAAATATCATAAAAATTCACTATTATGATACAGTCTGAATCTGAGTTGACATGATAGGTTATTGTTAAGTCATAATGGGATAGTGTGATGGTGTGTTAGGGCACTGTTTTGACTCAATAGTTTCCTGATTACGATGATGATATATTGTATATTTAATAAAATTAGCCTGGAATATCAGAGAACAGAATCACCCATAGTCAAGACATGAAAGCCAGAGAGTAGTGACTCATGTCTTTAATCCCATCATTTCAGATGACTAAGTGGTGACACATGACTTTAATCCTATCACTCAGGAGACAGAGATCTTTCTGGATTTCTGTGAGTTTAAGGCCTAGCAACCAAGCAGTAGTAGCTCACACATTAAATCCTAACTCTAGAATTATGATACAGAGTTAAACCATAAATGAAACTTCTGGATGGGGAAGACATATAAGGCAGAATAAAGCAAAGATTCAGGCATTCTATAGAAGTGACTAGCCAGGGTGAGGACCCTTGAAGAAAGCATTTACACTGTTCAGCCTGAGAATTTGGCTGGGTGAGAATTGAGTATGGTCTGTTTCTTCTCTCATTTATTACAGCTTTTCCCCACAATTCTCACTTTGGGTTTTTATTCATACAACTAGAATGTATGAAATATTTGGCACTCACTTTGGGGGCACAAATTTGCAAAAAAAAAGAACTGGCTAGGTTTTCAGTTAGGAATTAGTTTTCAGCCTTAGGCCGAGCCCACCACATTTGTTTCTTCTCCACATGCATCTGGGTAAGTTTTTTGAACAGTGGCATTATCACAGACCATAAGTTTGGTGAGTTAATTGTGTTTTCTTAAAAAAAGAGGAATTTATTTAAGGCATAAAGGAAACATTTTCTTGTGCTAAAAGTGAGAAAGTATAGTATAGTGGAAGATGGTTGGTCTTTCTTTGATATTAGTCTAGATGATTTGAAACAGGAACCAGTAAATGAGAAGTTAAATAATGTAAGTGGAATTATCATAATAATGTTTGTCATAATGTTTGTTTTGAATATTGTTTATTTGTTTATTCTGTTAATGTGAATGCTAGGAAGAAAGTCTCAGAAAAGCCTGTTAAGAGAGAACACAGAGATATTCAGACCAAGACAAAGGAATTTAAAGAACCAGTGCCAGCATTGTCTTAGAAGATTACACAAAAACAGCCTAAGACATTCAAACAGCCAACATTAGTATATCTGGTAACTTTATATAAATTGCAAAATGATAAGAATTGTTCAGAAGTTAGTTGAGCTCTTATACAAATATTAGATTTAAAGAAAGTAGGCACTCACCATTTCATTTGTAAACAATGTTAAATTTCTGGTTAACATGTAGCTGAATTATCCCTAAAGACTGGTCAGATATGGTCATCGCTGCTTTGTAAACCAGGCTGCTTTTATATGTTTATAGGATGATGCTAAAACAATAGAAAAAGAAGCAGAGTTGGAGATATATAAATCTCCAAAGTCTAACTTCTTGTGGAGGGAGATTAAGCTGATATAGAAAAGTAATCACTATATGATGAAAACACTTTATGCCACACGGCAGCCTTGAATGGATGGAGTAGAACTGAAAATAACAAGAAAGAAAATGAAATCCTTTACAAAAGTGATTCAAGAGGTAAAAGAAACCTTTACAGATTTTTGGCAGAAATTAACTGTAGTGGCAAACAGAATGGAACCATATTCAGAAGCCAGGTTAATAATAATTAAATCCCTGGCTTTTTGAAATGCTAACTCACAATATAAAAGGATAATTAGGCAGTTAAAATCAGGGTCAATATCCTCAGAGGATTGAATCTGTGGTAAAATAATTTAGAACCTTATAGCTGTGATGATAACTAGGCAGGAAAGATTATTCATAGAAGTATAAGAAAATATTAAAATATGAAATGCTACAATTGGGAAGTCAAGGTCACATAAAGAGACTGTAAACAAGGCATTCTCAGAAAGTGTCTATTTTAGGAATAATCTCAAGACAAGGGCCTTCCTTTCTGGAGTACGCAAAAGATGTGGAAAAGTAAGGCATGGGACCAATTAATGCAGGTCAACAAGGGACAGATAAGGTAACATTTTGCCTTTGGGAAAAACTTTAAAACACTATGAAAGCCCCTTTATCAAATCCAGTTTAGTCTTATCCTGCCATCTTGGAAGAAAAATCTCCCTAGAGAAATTTTTAAAAACTAGAGCATATTCTATAAAACTGTACTGCTCTGGGCAATGCAAAAGCTATAAAAAAGAAAACAAGAAATTCAGAAAAAAACAAAAATCAAATATCTTGTCAAAAATGGCCGATGTTAAAAATATGAATAAATGATGTTTTCATTAAAGGTTTGGTCCACACAGGGGCAAATGTTACAATAATTTTATCAAAATCTTATCATGCAAATTTGTCCCTTCAGGGGGTAAATGTTTAGATTTTTGGGAATTGCAATGCTATCCTAAGTAAAACAGAGTACAAGACGGGTTAAATGTATAGGGCCAGAGGGAAAGAAAGAAAAAAAAGCTATATTTGGCTAACATTTTTATGAATTTATGAGGTTGTGACTAATTACAAAAAAATGAATACTCAGATTAACATTCCTCCAATAACAGAAAACAAAACATAATCTAGCATATGTTTCTGGAGAAAACTTTAGGAGGTTATTATGAGAAAAAGTTACCAAATATTCAGGTTGTACAGAAACAAGGCATGATTGTTTCTAATCTTTCATAGGCACCTGCAGTGCTACCTTTGAAATGGTTAACAGATAAGCCTATATAGGATCAGTGGTGGCCTTTAACAAAAAGAGAAAATGCCAGCTTTAGAACAGCTGGTACAGGTATAGATAGATGCTTAGCATACTGAATAATCACCAGCTCATAGAATTTTCCTGTATTTATTATAAAAAAAGAAGTCTGGAAAATGGAAAATGGTAAAAAAGAGTAAGAACATTAACCAAGATGATTCAGCTAATGGACTCTCTAAAATCTAGAAATCCTTTACTTTTTCTGTTATCCAAAAAATGGTCTATCATTGTTACTGACTTAAAAGACTGTTTTTAAGCTGTACCCCTAAAAACAGGACAAGAAAAAAAATTACTTTACAGTGCCCACTTATGATAATTCTCAGACTGTAAAGAAGTATCAATAGAAGGCTCTCCTCCAGAAAATGTTAAATAGCCACATTTTGTGCGAATATTTTGTACAACAATCATTAGAAGTGATACATAAGCTATAACTATAACCCAAGGTTTCTGGCTCAAATTAGCACCATGGTTCAAACCTGCCTGTAGATGCTTTATCCCCCTAAAATGACTCAGACACATAGTAATTACATACTCTTTGGCCTATGTTTCTGGCACACTTCCAGCTAGCTCTTTGATCTTTATTCAACCCATTTCTACTAATCTTCCCTGCTAAATAGCCCATGGCTTACCTATTTCATTACATCTTCCATCTTGGGCAGCTGGATCATGTCTCTGACTCTGCCCTCCCTCTCCTACCTATGCTCTGATTTCCCTAACTACTCCTACAGTGCTCAATATAGGCCCAAATAGTCCTTTGTTCACAACATAGAGACATCTCACATCACTTCCTCTTTTCTGTCTAATGAAAAAGAAAGGGTTTAATTTCCTAATAGCAAAATTATATATAACAAAACAGCTATCTAGCAAGATTTATAGTTATGGTATCTAGTGTATTTATATTTAAAAAATTAAAGAAAATATTCTAACATATACTTTATCCTTATGAGTCTAAAGTTTCATATCTAATATACCTTTTATAATAACTAAGAAACTATTTATAACTATCTAATATTCAACTACATCAAAAACCACAGGAGGATATAATATTATCTAAGTAAAGAAGAAGTGCAAGCAACTTCCAAAATCTAGAAATGACAGAGATGAGACTTGTCTGATTGGACAGTTACTCAATGCTCTTTTGTAATGCTGGGACATCCATCTTCAGCCTACTGGCTTAGAATACCTTTCAGTGAAACAGGAAATTTAAAGAACTGTTCTTCCCATTCTAGCATAGTTTGTTAGTTGCTTCACCTTGTGTCCTGAAGGATATCTGGCAGTTTTCTCTGCCAAGCTGGAACCTGAAGGACCATCTCAGCTTGTCCCACCAAAGTTCAAAGTTCACATTCCTATGGAATCTGCATGTCTAGTTTATACAGCATACTATCAAGCAGTCAATATAAGAAAGAGAACAGTTTCTTGTCCAGTGTCTAACTTTTGCCACAAAGAAAGTAAACTCCACATGAAGTTTCTAAGATGATCATTATTCTCTTGAAGATTGGTGCTGCCATAAACAGGCTGGTCTCACTGTCTGGAAAAGTCTAAGTTCTTAACATATTTCAAATGCAATATTTTTTAGGTCTTTACAGTATTTGAAGATTATCTATTGAATTGAAATATATCTTTGTATATCTAAAAAGTCCTAAGATAACTATAAACTTTGTTATTACAGATGACTATTAGTCTGCATTTCTTAATTACACATTGCAGTGCTAAAATAATTGCATGAACATAATATCTTAAACAAGAATACATACATACATCATAAAAAATTGACTTCAAATTTGTATCAATAAACCAAAATCCATACCAATATAAAATATTTTAAGATTAACATCTGATTTATGGATTAAAGTAAATTTAATAATCTAACTTTTTAAACTCATTTATATACCATATCCACTGATTCTTCTTAGAAAGAGATTAACTGTCACCATTAACCATTTATATTGAAAACATACTTTATAAACAATATGTTGTGAATTTGGGGGTAGTTTTTATTACTACTTCCTGCTGGTTAAGGGGCACTGGAAATCTTATGAGGGTACTGAGGATGAATCTATTTAGCCTTGAAGCCAATGTGATCATCTTTTCTCATCAGAAATTGTCAGGTGCTCTAGCTTTATGAAACCATGTTTGCCTAGAAGCAATCCACAGGTTCTCATCTTCTTTGGAAACACAAACAATACTTCTTTTCCAAAGCAACATATCCTTAGACACAAATTTCAAAGTCGAGATACCTTTTAAATATATATATTTGTTTAACTTAGAAACCTTTGCAATCAATCATCTTTCTGCAATTAGCTCATTAACAGTTTAAAAATTAAAACACAGCAATAAACATAATCCAGACTCTTTGTGTATTTGCCATCTTTACATGGTTTATTATATTTTTATTACACTATTTCTCTTTTTAGAAACTTTCTCCGCCCTCTTTCTTTGCTCTCTGAAGACTGTATATTTTATACATATTGTAACATGTTAAGAGGTTTTCTTCATGAAATGAACCTTTTTTATTGTGAATTCTTAATCGTTTTCTAAATAGAAGAGCTTTTAAATGCTAGCATTGCTTTGGCTGCTGATTCTGCCCCATTCAGCAGCTTTTCAACATGGCAGAGGTGCCAGACATTCTTATCTTCTTAATTCTTGGAAGCAATATTAAATATCATGAAACCTTTTACCATCCCAACTCTGGTTGGGATGTGAAAGAGTCTACACTGTCATCAAATTGAGCACCAGCGATTGCCTAATGCTCACTATACTTAAATATTTGCCAAAAGGGTCTCTTAAAGAGCCATACAATTTTTCTCACTAATGCTGAGTCTGGAAGTGCTCTTAAAGGAGCCATACATGCTCACTGCCAGCAAACAGAGCAGTCCCAGAATATGCTGCTACAAAGAAACTCTTAGATTCTGTTCCATTTTTGTTCAATATAAACAGAAAACTTAAGTCAATCATATGCAGCTTGTTGCTTGTACTGAGTCTTCTGTGAGACTTTGGGAACAAAACTTGTTGCAGCTTAATCTGATGGTGCCATTTTGTTGCTTAAGCCCACACACCATACAATCCGTGTACCATGACCCACTTTGGAGACACAGCTCAGAAGCCACTTTTGGCCCCATTTCTGTGCTCTAGAACCCATTTTTAAGGTTCTCTGGCTTTATGCGAGTGTTAATCCCACACTGGGTGCCATCTATAACCTGAGGTTTCTGGGCTGTAGTAGCCCCATCATTAGAATCTGCCTGCAGCCACTTTCCCCACCAAATGACTCAGATGCTTATATTAATTTCATGCAGCTTGGTCTATGTCTCTGTCACATTGCTAGTGAGCTCTTTCAACTTAAATCAACCCATTTCCACTAATCTGCCCTGCCATGTGGCCCGTGGCTTATCTATTTAGTTACATCTTGCACCATGGGTGGCTGGATCATGTCTCGTTCTGACACTGCCTGTTATAGGTCAAATCAGTCCTTTATTTACAACATATAGAAACCCCACATCAAATTCTCACAATCTATCATTTACCACCACATGGATAATATCTTATTGGCTGACTAAAATAGAAAGAATATTTGAAGAAGTGAAAAACATTGCCTGCTTGGGGATCACATGCTTTTACTGATAAAAACAATTAAGAGATTCTATTAATAATTTAAAATATAAAATACATCCACTAAATTAGATCCCCCAAAGTGAAAATTAAGAGAGATATAGTCTAGACTTTAAAAAAAATCCAAAGATTGCTAGACGATATTTCTGTTGTACAACCCACTTTTGGGAATTCATGAGCTAGATAATTTTTTTTTAAATCTTAGATGATGACTAGGATTTAAGCAGTCCAAGAGAATTATCAGATGAAGTACAGTGGGAAAAAATTACAAGATGCATACATAGATTATGTGGATCCAGACTTTAACTGCATTCTGGAAAATATTATATTGGACTAGATATTTCTATTACATAAGCCAAAGTAAGAAATAATGACATGTGAAAAAGATTTCTGAATTTATTCTTTTGAATAAAAATTGAGCCTTCATGAATTCACAGGAATGGACCCAGCAGAAATTGTTGTACCTTTAACTACTGAAGAAATTGACCAATTATGGCCAGAAAGAGAATGTTGGCAAAAATCTTGCAGTAATTTTGTGGCATATGATATAACAGATATATTCAAAACAAAATAATTAAATACATAAAGGTGGCTAACTAGATTCTTCCTCATGTTGTATAGTGGAACATACAATAATTTCTGGAACCCCTACATTTTATACTGATGTGAACAAATCAGGAAAGACAATTACAAATAAGTAAATGTGAGGGAAGTGTTTCAAAGCCCTTATAATTCTGTTAAAATTCAAAATTGTATGCCATCACAATGGCATTAATGGATTTTACAGAATCTTTAACATAGTCACTGACTCTCAAAATGCAGAAAGAGTTGTTTTTCACATTGAAACCCCTGATTTTATTAATGATGGATCAGAACTAACTTCATTATTCTATTACAAGAAATAATCAGGAATAGGAGTCAACCCTTTTATAAAACATACATCTAATCCCAAAGAGGTCAGCCAGGCCCTTTAGTATAAAGTAATAATTAAATTGATAAATTACAATTATGAAATATACTACAGGTCTCAGAGTTTCATAAAAAAAATTACACGAATAGCAAATGTTCAATAAAGAGTTCTCTATAACTTGGCAACAAGCCAAAGAAATTGTAAAAAGATGTACCACAAATTCCTCCTATAACTAAACTCCATTACTGGCAGGAAGTAATCCTAACTATATATGTAAAAATAAAATTTTTAAGATGGATATGTTTTATTTTACAGAGTTTGGAAAATTAAAATATGTACATCATAGAATAGATATTTCTTCAAGATTTCCATGGACAAATACTTTGAGGTCAGAAAAGGCTGATTCTGTAATTATACATTTGCAAGAAATTATGACCATCATGAGAATACCTGTAGAGATTAAGACTGACAATGCACTGGCATGTTTCATAAAATAAAACCAATTTTGCTTATTATAATATAAAGCATATTACAGGTGTACCACACAATTCTACAGGACAAAAAAGTTATAAAGAGATTAAATCAAACGCTACAGGATATGTTAAATAAAGAGAAAGGAGTAAAAAGGACACCCAGAAGTAGACTACATAATACATTATTAAATTTGAATTTTCTCAGTGCTAATGAGAAAGAAGAACAGCTGCTGAAAAGCATTGGACTATAGAAAAAAATGACTGTGCTAAATCTGCCTGTCTACTTCAAAATGTGCTGACCTCAGAATGGAAACCAGGAAATGTATTGCATTAGGAAGGGGTTTCACTTATGTTTCCACAGGTGAAGAAAAGCTTTAGATACCATCAAAATTAATAGATTTGATTTTAACAAACCTCTTGATAAATACAAATGATGGCCAATTCATTCATATGACAATTCTTTAAGTTTTAAGAAAAACTCAGAGGTTGGCTCAAGATTTAATTTTTGTCTTTACAAAAACTATAAATACTCATCTATAAGAAGTCAAAATATCTTTGACATCTAGACTTCTAAAGCAGAAAGGAAGGATATCCAGAAAAAAAAATTACAAGCAAGGGAATATTGGATCTATTTTTACCAATATATTCTAGAGGGTAAAATCTCACTGCTTAACATCTTTACCTCTATTTGTAAAAAAAAAAAAATTAAAATCCCAGTTCAATTATAAATTAAAACTGGTTCTGAAGTTGAAATATGGCTCCCTCTTTCTCTAAACCCAAGCATGCTTGTTAAAGAAAAATCTCTGAATCATATCCAAAAAACCACCCGATATGGGACAGAAGAATAACTAAAAATAAGAAGCTATTCTATTGTCACTAATCCTATGCTGTATAAATGTTTATATCAAAATTTACAAGATTATAAATATATACATTTTAAGCTTTTTGTCATTATTTTAAGTATATATAGGGTACTAATTAATTCTAGAGAAAAGCTTTATCTAGATTCCTGTATATTGTGTTGAATTTTACTCTCTTTCTTTTTCTGTAGTCAACCATAACAATGCCTAATTGCAAAGGTTGAAGTATCCAAAAGTATGATAATGCCTCACATCAATGATTTCACATAGACTATGCAAAGCCATTAGGCTAACTCACACCAAAGATAGGATTTAGACTACAATATTCAGGAGATTTTTGAAGTGTCTAACGGAGATGAGCCATCTTCACAGAGTACTCTAGCTATGACTTGAGATAAGCCCTATAATTTCTCATTATGCATATACTGGACAGTAAATGATAGAACTACTTATCTCAGTACTTCAAAACAAATTTCTGTTTTCAGGATTACCCTAAATATGCCACAGACAGCAGGAAGCAAATTTAAGAGCATAACACCCACATTCTCAAGAGGTTGTATGGGTGGATTTTTTTTTTTTTTGGTCTTTCAATTGCTTATGATTGCACTATTTAGGGTAATTGGTTACAAATTGTTATTGATTATGTTTAAGAAAAAAACTGAAGGAGGAAGATTACATTCGGGTTTCTTTGAAAAAAGGAAAACAGATAAAATGGGATGCAGGTATGAGAGGACATAAGGGTAGATTATTAAATCTACTTTTAAAAATCAGTTACTAGTTTTAAATATTTTAAATTGGGTTGCATTTTTGTATATTGTATACATATTATATATATTATACAAAGAAGATTAATTTTGTTACTGTACATATATTTATATGCTTGTTTAAGGTATTATACATATACAGTTCAACTAACAATGTAATACAAACAGATAGTACTTGAAAGTTATTATTACTAACTAATTAGGATATAAAGAAATGCAAGTTAGCAGTTAGACATTACAGTTAAACTTACACCCATATTAGATATGAACAGGTCATCCAGATATTTTAGATGGACAGATCTTCAAACACTTCAGAGATCCACAGAATATGACATTTAGGGTATTTTAAGAACATTGGCTCTTCCTATTTTTTTATGACATTGAGAAGTCTGTCCCTGGTAACACTTGGTACTTTAATTCGGAGAAATTGATGGGCATAAAAGAAATGTCATATCAAGTTGACCTTTATGGCAGCACAAAGTTAGCCATTAGGCAAGAAAATGCCCTTGCCTCAACTACTGACATTATGATGTCCAAAATGAATAAACAGGACCCATACCACCCCCCACACACACACAATCTACTAAACTTTTCCAGGACAAGGTGAGAAGGTATTTAAGACTATCCTGCTTGATAGATGAGTCTGTCAGATATTCTAGGCCTATAATACAAAGATGGATATTTCTATGATGCAGAGGAACCTTGCATCACTGTCTAGGCAACCAACTGTTTCATTTTTCACATTTTGGGAAGTTACTTGATTGCACATCCTGTTTACTTAGTTAATAGCACTTTCTCCTTGGGTCTCTGAGGGAGTTGAAGATGAGACAGTTATAATTTTCTAGTGACAGTTTTAGAAAAGAAACTCAATAATAGTTTAAAGGGCATAAGTTTGAGAGATATCAAAAGATAGTTTTCATTTATTAATATAGGTTAGATAGAAAACGAATTAGGTACGATCCTATGGACTCATAAAAATAGGATAAATAATGGAATATTTTCTTTGAATTTTAATAAACTGGACATTACTCATGTAGTTATTGCTTGTATATATTCTATATAATTATTGTATCTATTGTACATAGTTTTTCTTATGCTAGTTATAACTTTTTTTTTAACACAAAGGGGATATGTGGTAATGCGTGGTATATTTAATAAAAATGGTATAGCATATCAGAGAACAAAATCACCCACAGTTGAGCTATGCAGGCCAGAGAGTGGTGACATGCTTTAGATCCCAATACTGGGGACGACCAAGTGGTGACTCATGCCTCTAATCCCATCACTCAGGAGACAAATCTTTCTGGATTTCTGTGGTTCAAAACCTAACAACCAAGCAGTATCAGTTCATACCTTTAATTCTAACTTTATGATTATGATACAGAGTTGAACCAAAATTGAGTCAGCTAGGTGGGAAAAACATATAAGGCAGAAAAAAGCAGAAATTTAAGCATTCTGTAGAAGTGACTAGCCAGTGTAAAGACTCTTGAATATCTTACTTACCCTGTCCAGCCTGCAAAAGTTGATTAGGTGAGAATTAACTGTGATCTGTTTTCTTTCTCTGATATTCCAGCTTTTCCCCAATATCTGGATCTGGATTTTCATTATATACTAACTAGAATTTATCCAATAGATGTCACATCACTACAGTGTGATGTCACAATATGAGACCATAATGGCATATTTAGTCACAATAGTGTCACACCAGGCTGCTGTAAAACACAGGTTTTTTGAAGAGACATAATTGGGGTTGTGTTGAAATCATAGGGTCCTTTGATTTACAAGGCACCAATATGCCACAATAGGATACTTTAATGTCATAATAGTACACTAAAATACCCAGTAGTTTACTGATTAAGTGGAACATTGTGATTGCACAACATTGGCATATAATAGTGTTATAGCACTATGAAGCTATTGTGTTTCTACAGTGGGGAACTTTTATATGATAACATGAAACTCTAATGACACATTAGATCTCTGTTTTAATATACTAAAACACTTTGATGTCACAAATGGCTCTGTGGTCAAGCAGTAAGATGCTATAATAACATAACTGGATATTGTGTTGACAAAATAAATCATTGGTTTGACATAGAGAACTACTATGTGATGATACAACACTGTGATAGTGCAACAATCACTGTGATATAAAGATAGGGCAAAGAGACAACACAATTGGTCTCTGAGATGACACAATAGAAGAATGTTAGAGTAGGACACTGTGGAGTTACAATAGGGCTATAAAATATTACACTAAGACAAAGTAATAACAATAAGAAAATGTTAAGTCACAATAAGACACTGTTGTAATATAGCAGGAAATTATGGTGGCACAATTGGGCATCTTTAGATCATAATAGAATTTTGTGACATAGTCTATGATGAAATAGTAAGACATCACATTGACATACTAGAGAACTATTATGACCAAATAAATAATTTCACAATAGGATACTGATAGCACAAAAGGGTATTGTGATGATGTAATAGGGCATTGTTGATTTATAATAGAACACTGTTATGACATTAAAGGGCAATATGTTGACCCGAGTGGTAACTGACATGTCAGAAAATGACAGTCCAATGTCACAATAAAGTATTATAATAATAATTGTGCAAAGAATTGTCCAGATTGGACACTGTAATTGTTCTCTCTCTTCATCTCTCTTCCAACTCCTCCATCTAGATCCCTCATGTTCTCATCCCTCATTTCCTCACTTTTACCCTCTCCTAGTTTACCCAGGAGACCTTAACTATTTCTCCTTCCTTGGATACTTCATGGCTATACTTAGATTCTTCTTAACCTAGCTTCTTTGGAATTGTGGATTGTAGCCATGTTATTTTTTGCTTTGCATCTAATATCCACTTATGAGTGAGTATACTGTGTTAGTCTTTATGGGCCTGGGTTACCTCATTAGGGTGATTTTTTTTTTTTAGTTCAATCCATTTGCCTACAAATTTCATGATGTCTTATTTTAACTTTTTTTAGTAGTACTCCAATGTGTAAATGTAACACATTTTCTTTATCCGTTCTTTTGCTGAGGGATATCTGTTGTTTCTAGGTTCTGGATATTCCAAACAATGCTGCTATGAACATGTTTGAGAATGTGTCCTTGTGTTTGAGCATCGTTTGGTTATATGCCCAAGAGTGGTATTGCTAGATATTAGGATCATGTGTTACTTGGCACCCACAATTACTCAATTAGTTGGCGATATATGAATAGAGAAACTTCATAGATGATGTAGTAGGAGGCAGCTTTAGGTGGCAGGAGACACTTAGGAGCTGTTTCTACATAGGACTTTAATACTATAACAGAGAAATATGGTTATAACAACAGACATAATAACAGGAAGGAGGAAGGAATAGAGAGAGAAAGAAGAGAGAGGAGAGGGAGTGCTTCCAAGAGAACAGAAACAAGAGAGAGTGTCAGCAGTAAAAATTTTTCTTAAATGGTCCTTGATGTCAGAACTTGGGGGGGGAGGGCAATGTGGCTTCAGAAACTAACATTTCTCATTCTTGTATTTTACATTAAACAAGGAGAGTTATTTATGATGATGAATATGGATGCAGAATTCTCTGTCATTGTGGATTTGGGACAGAGTAGGATTTGGGTGAGGTAGCTAGCTATTATCTTAGAGATCAGACATCTGTTCCTCATGGGAGCTAAGAAAGCAGGTTGTAGCTAACTGTCACCTGGGAGATCTCTAGGCATCTATTTCTTGGAGTAACTGAGAAGGCAGGTTGCAACAGAATCTGTAAAGATCTAAAAAAAAAAAAAAAAAACCACAAATAGGTTTGTTTTGGTGTGTCATGACAAGCTATGGCACAGGCCATGGCTCAGCTTTGGGACTTTTTTTAAGCTTGTCTCAGGGCAAGAGATGATTTTTTTTTTTTTTTTTTTTTTTGCTGTAACTGCTTCAAGTTGGAATTGGTCATCTGTCATAATCAGAGCTTAAAAAGGGGTACCTAGACAAATTATATGGTAGGAGTTCCTACTGAATAAAGTGTGGTTGCCCACAACAGATCACCTGGCTCTCATCAACAGTGATGAACTGTGCCCACAGTGGACCCAGAGCCAAGATGATGACCTTCTTACTTTCACCCAAAACTTCTGCCCAAATCAAAGATGGCAATTGGCTGACTTCCACCCAAATTAAAGATTGAATTCCACCAAAATAAAAAAATGACAGATCACCTGACTTTCAACCATGTTCTTTGCATATTTTTTTTCTTCTCAGAGCCAAAAGTTGGCAAAAAAAGAAGAGAAACAGGCAGTCAGTAAAGAACTCATCAGTTTTAGGTCCCACCACACAAATGTGAAGGGGCATAGCAGTGGAAATGTGTTCTCTCTGACTTGACACTTTGAGCAGACAGCCTTTGCTGTGGAAAACATCTGCCCATTTAAAAATTTGGGTGGCTGGTCAAAAATTCTGATGGGTTCTGGGGGATGAGGGGGATATACAAATGAGGTGAAGCTATGTGTTTGTATGGCATCTTGGTATGGCCCAAATGATTTATCTCTTAGCATCCCAAAGAGAAAAGCATGGGCCACAAGAAATGAACAAACTATTATGTTCACTTGTCAGTAAAAGTGCAGAGGTCAGGGGGCAGATTTTCTAACAGTACTGAGTCCAGAGGGTCATTGGATCTTGAGGTAGGTTGATTCCAAATTTTCTGGGAAATCAGAAAACTTATTTCCAGTTGCTGTCCAAGCTTGCACTTCCCCAGCAGTGGAGGAGTGTTTCCTTTACTCAAAATCTTCTCAAACATAAATGTAATCAGTGTCTTTGATCTTAGCCATTCTGACAGGTGTAAGATGGTATCTCAGAGCCATTTTGATTTGCATTTTCCTATGGACAAGGATGTAGAGCAAGTTTTAAAATGTCTTTTGACCATTTCAGATTTTCCTGTTGAAAATTCTCTGCTTAGATCTGTACCTGATTTTTAAAAATTGGATTATTGGGTACTTTGATGTTTAGTTTCTTGAGTTCTTTATATATTTTTGAGATCAACCATCTGACAGTTGTGGGGCTAGAGAAGATTTTTTCCCATTCTATAGGTTGCCTTCTTGTCTTAATAAAAGTCTATGGGGGTCACTGATAATTAAATCACCCACATGCATTATTCTGGAAACTAATAATACTATCATTTCAGGGGGAAAAAATGTTCAGTTATGTCTTCATAGAAATCACAAATGGCAGTACAGAATCCTATAAAGCCATTACCATGTCCAAATTATTCCAATATAGACTTCTGTTTTACCAATCAAATGTCCTGTTTTATCACCATTCCCTGTTGTGTCAAACTGTGTCCTACTTTTAATGACATGCCTAAGTAATCAATCAAAGTCCTGTTGTGACATCACAATGCTGTATTCTGGCACCAGCATCCTAATTTGTTAGAACAGTGTCCTATTGTATCATCCATCACAATGTCTAACTATGTCATCCTTTAGATATTAGTGTTCTATTGTGATCTAATTGTGACCT
Source organism: Phyllotis vaccarum (assembly GCA_033318265.1). Taxonomy (NCBI): domain Eukaryota; kingdom Metazoa; phylum Chordata; class Mammalia; order Rodentia; family Cricetidae; genus Phyllotis; species Phyllotis vaccarum. The sequence goes on from JARWLC010000016.1 coordinate 30,102,297, forward strand.
GCTTCATCATCTCAGTGTGTTATTACAATAACACATTATCCTTCTGTGACAAAAAAAAGCATCTCATTGTGTCATTGCAGTGCCCTGTTATACCATCACTGTGCCTATTGGGATTTTAGATTGTTCTTATAGGACCTGACAGTGCCATATTATATCTCCACAGTGTTATAATGTGACATCAAACTGTCATAGTGCTTTATCACAGTGATCTATTGTGATATCACTCTCTTTTATTATAACATAACCATACCCTATTGTACCCTTATAGAGAGGTGACAATATGGGTATGAAAACAGCACCCATCTTCTACTGCATACAAGAAACACACTTCAACCTCAAAGACAGACATTACCTTAGAGTAAAGGGTTGGGAAAAGATTTTCCAATCAAATGGACCTAAGAAGCAAGCTGGTGTATATCTAACAAGATATACTTCAGACTATAATTAAGAGAGAGAAGGACATTTTATATTCATCACAGGAAAAGTGCATCAAGATGAAACCTCAATTCTGAAAGACTAAGACCCAAATAAAAGGGCAAACACATTATTAGTATAAGAAACATCATTAAATATTATTCACACATCAAACCACACACGCTAATAGTGTGAGACTTAAACACCCCACTCTCACAATTGGATTATTATTTTGATGTCTCTGAAACTTATACATTTAAACTCAAAGTTTCTTTTCTAAAACTGTCACTAGAAAACTATAACTATTTCATCTTCAACTACCTCAGAGATCTAAGAAGGAAATAATATTTATTCAAGTAAATAGGAAGTGCAAGAAACTTCCAAAATCTAGAAATGACAGAGATGACACCTGTCTGCCTGGACAGTCACTCAAAGTTCCTTTATAAAGTTGGGGCATCCATCTTCAGCCTACAGGCCCAGAGTCTCTTTTAATTTCAGTGAAGCAGGAAATCTGCTCTGCCCATTCTGGTATAGTTCATCAGTCACTTCTCCTTGTGTCCTGAAGAATATCTGACAGTTTTATCTGAAGAGCAGGAGCCTGAAGGACCCTCTCAGCTTGTTCTATCAAAGTTCAGAGGTCACTTTCCTAAGGAAACTGCATAAACAGCATCTGTAAAACAGTCAATACAAGAATAGGTTCTTGTCCAATGGCTAACCATTGACACAAAGAAAGTAGACTCCATATGGAGTTTCTTCAATGCCAAGTTTTCTCTTGAAGTAGATTGGTACTGGCAGGAACAGACCTATGCCACTGTCCAGAAAAGTCTAAGTTCTTAAAGTATTTTAAATGCCATATTCTATGGATACCTGAAGTGTTTGAAAAAGACCTGCTCATCTAAAATATATTTGTTTGATCTTGAAAACATGTTTAAGGCTAATAAATCCTTTTAAAAGAATATTCAATAATCTATCCTAATATCCTATATATCTGTATCTCCTTTCTCTTTCTAATTTTTTAACACAAATCTTGAATCTAATTGTTATTGTTTAATGTTTTTCTAACCATAACTATTAACAATGTTTAACCAATAAACCTGAACAATGACAATCATCCATGACCTACTGAACAACCAAAAACAATCTACCATACCATTTGGGAATGTGGGTGCCATGTTCTTAAATTTACTTTCTGCTGTCTTGGGGCAACAGAATCTTTAGGAGATCCTGAAAAGAAAATATTTATTAATTGTGAAGTCCTGAAATAAGTAGCTGTATCATTTGTTGTCCAATTTCTGCATTACAGGAAAGTACATGGTTTGTCTCAAGTCCTGGTTATAGTAGTCTATGAAGCTGGTTTATCTCAGCAAGCTGCCTTGAAATTGTTCTGAGCAGTTTGTAGTCAAATCTGATCTTTGTTTGGTGTTTGTCAGTCTAGTTGCTTTTTCATAAACCGTGTAAAATCATTGTTGTGGGGCCCCATCTTTCTTTTGGATAATACTTCAAGTTCTCAATTCGGCGTTGTTATGGATCACTGCAGAAAACTGATAAGAGACTATAACCCAACACAATGTACAAGAAGCTAAATATATAAGTATTTTTTCTGCATAGGATTAGTAACAACAGAATAGTCCCTGATTTTTAGTTATTCTTCTGTCCCATATTAGGTGGCTCCTCTGATATGATACAGAAATTTTGTATTTTCCTTTACAAGTATACTTGAGTTTAGAGAAGGAGAGAGCTACACTCCAACTCTAAAGACAGCATTAAATTATAATTAAACTGGGACTTAAACTTACAAAAAAATACAGAGAGGTCAAGCAATGAGATTTTACCCTAAAGTGTATACTGGTACCATTAATTCTGATATTCTTTTGCTTGTAAATTTTTCTGGATAACCTCCCTTTTGCTTTAAATGTCTAGATGTCCGAGGTCTTTTAACTTCTTCAGGATGGGTATTTCTAGTTTTCTGTAAAGACAGAAACAAAAACCTGCCCCAACCCTTTGTTTTTTCGTATAACTTAAAGAATTGTAATATGGGTGGATGAGCTATCAATTCTTATTTTCATGAAGTATCTCTGATTCAATTGAGTCTTTATTAATTTTGATGGTATCCATAACTTTTCTTCACCAGTAGAAACCAAAGCAAAACCCTTTCCCTAATGTAGTACATATCCTGGCTTCCATTCAGAGGTTAGTACATCTTTGAAGTAAACAGGCTGATTTAGTTCAGCTGTTTTTTCTATAGTCCAATGCCATTCAGCAGCTGTTGTTCCTTTCTCATTAACATTGAGAAAATTCAAAGTTAATAAAGCATTATGTAGTCTATTTCTAGGGATCTTTGTTATTCTTCTCTGTTTATTTAGCATATCTTTTAGAGTTTGATTTGATCTCTCTATGACTGCTTGCCCTGTAGGATTGGGTGGTGTTCCTGTAATATGGTTTATATTATAATAAGCAAAAAATTGTTTCATTTTACTAAAGACATATGCTGGAGCATCATCAGTCTTAATTTGTACAGATATTCCCATGATGGCCATAACTTCTAGCAAATGTGTGATTATAGAATCACCCTTTTCTGAACTCAGCAGTTGCCCATTGAAATCCTGAAAATGTATCTATTGTATGATGGACATATCTTAATTTCCCTAATTATGTAAAATGAATTCTGGCAATGGAATTTGGTTATAGAAAGAGCAGGTGGGATACCTTTTTACAATTTCTTTGGCTTGTTGCCAAGTGATAGGAAAATCTTTTTTTAATCCTTTGCTATTGATGTGATGCTTTTTATGAAATTATGAGGCCTCTAGTACATTTCCTATTAATAATTTATCAATTTCATCATTACCACGTAGTAAAGGACCTAGCAGGCCCCTAAGGGATCAAATGTGTGTTATGTAGAAGGGATGATTTCTAGTCTTGATTATTTCATGTGACAGAATAAATAATGAAGTTAATTCTGACTCATTAATAAAATCAGTCATTTCAATGTGTAGAACAACTCTTTCTGCATACGGAGAGTCACTATGTTACAAGGTTTGGTAATATCCATTAATACCATCATGATAGCACATAATTCTGACTTTTGAATAGAATTATAAGGGCTTTGAGACACTTTACTTGGGTGTTCTGATTTGTAAACTCCCTTTCCTGATTTGTTTGCATCCGTATAAAATGTAGGGGCTCCAGAAATTGGCTTATCTCATACAATACAAGGAATAATCCAATTAGTTTTCTTTAGAATTTCAATTCTTTTGCTTTGAGGATATTTGTTTTTAATATCTCAAAAAAATTACTGCAGGCTCTTTGTCAAGGTTCACTTTCTACCCATAATTGGTCAATTTCTTCATTAGTTAAAGGTAAAACAATTTTTGCTGGGTCCATTCCTGTCAATTGATGAAGTCTTAATTTTCCTTTAAAAATAAGTTCAGAAATCTTTTCCACATATGTCTTTAATTTCTTACTCAGATTATGCGGAAGAAATATCCATTCCAATATAACATTTTCTCTTTGCATTAAAATTCCTGTAGGAGAATGCTTAGAGGGCAGTATAACTAGAATCCAATTAAGATATGGACCCACACAATCCACATGTGCATCCTGTAATTTCTTTTCCACCAAAGCTAATTTTTTCTCAGCTTCAGGTGACAATTCTCCCTGACTACTTAAGTCCTTGTCACCATTTAAGGTTTTGAATAAATTATCCAGTTCATCATTTTTAATTCCAATAGTGGGTGATAAATTGGCAAAGTCTGCTAGTAGTCTTTGAAAATTATTAATTATCTTCAGTATATCTCTCCTGATTTGTACCTTTTGGTATAATTTTTTGTTGGCCTATTATGTAGCCTAAAAAGTTAATGGAATCTCCTCTTTATATTTTTGAGGCAAATTTTAATCCCCAAGTAGGCATAATTTTTTCACTTCTTTAAAAATTTTTTATACGGTATTAATATTTGAATCGGCCAACAAGATGTCATCCATGTAATGATAAATTATAGATGTGGGAATTTGTTACATATTTGTTCATTATATAAAGACTACCTTTCAAGATCAGCATAATCTCCCTCCCCTAGAGAGCCCTGCTTGGTTAATTCAGTGGGCCAATTCTTTTGTTTACTTCCACCCTCTCTGACTCCTATGATCTTTCTGTCCACTTTTCTACAGAATTCCCTAAACCTTGAGCAGAGGAACCTGATAGAGACCTCCAATTTACTCTCTCTGTGTTTCTGTGGCTCTGTCTCTGTCTCTCTGTCTCTCTGTCTGTCTGTCTCTCTCTTTCTCTCTGTATAATGTTTAGCTGCGAGTCTATTGCATGACTTTTATTTTATCTTATAATTAAAAGCCCAAACAATATATTGGGGGAAAGCTGAAATGTCAGAGAGACAGGGGAAAATGACAGCTTATTCTTACCCAGCCAATTCTTTAGCCCCCTCTCCACAAATCATCTGCTATAATCTCTCTGTTCTCAGCCAACAAGGGAAGTGGCAGGGATTCATTCCTTTTCTCTCTCCACCCAGATATCTTACTTCCTGTTTCAACTTTCTTAGAGCTAGGATTAAAGGTGTGTGAATCTACTTCCTACCTCTGTTAGACCTGGAACTCACAAAGATCCAGAAGGATCTCTGCTTCCTGGTTGATGGGATTAAAGGTGTGGGTCACACTCCCTGGCTTTGGCTCTGTGGGTAGTTCTGTCTTCTGATATTCCAGACTATTTTTATTAAATGTATAGTTTATCACCACAGTGGGTCTCTGAACCCACTGTCATATATGAAGAATGGAAGCCTCTCAAATGACAATTGGACAAGACACCATGAGTGTAGCAGAACATTATTAGAAGTCATTTTGTTGACTTCTTTTTCTTTCTTTTTATCTATTTATTTTACTAATCATGTTTGGTTCTATTCTAAAACCCAAGAGTTCTGGGATATCAAGTTCCTGGCAATCTAGGTAGTGTAGTGCATGGGCTTACTCTCCCAGTCTGGGCCTCAAAATAAAACATACATTGGATGGCCACTCCCACAAGTTCTGTTCCACCATTATTCCCAGAACATCTTGCAGACAAAACAGATTGTAGGTCTAGGGTATTGGTTCTGGGTTGGTGTCCAGGTTTCTCTTTACATTATCTACAGAGTACTTTCCAAAGAATACTATGCCAAAGAGACTAGAGCATAGGGGTAAAGCTCCATGCAGACAACAGGTCAACATAACCACCTACAAAGAGTTCTGTGGATGTTGTCCTTGGCAATGGAGCCCGTTAGTTTTTGGAGGTGACTCTCTGTTCCAGATTTAGCTTTGGTGATTTAAGGATATCCATAAGCTTACTCAGCCAATATCTCAACTGAATGCAACATAATCCTACCACTGAAAGCCTTGCCTGGCTACAAAATATGGATAATTCACACTATATACCTTCCAATATTAGGAGTCCTCACTATAGTCACCCTTATAGATTCCAGGAAGTTTGCACTACACTGTTTTCATATTTCCCTCAAATATATCCCAATTCCAGCTGTCTCTCCCCATATTATCTCTCTTCTTTACCTCACTGATTCATTTCAGTCCTGTCTCCACCCTCCCCCAGTCTACCTACAAAATCTATTTCATACTATTTCTTCATCTATCTCTTACCTCTCTGGGTCTAAGGATTTTAGCTTTATTATTATTTACTTAACAGATAATACCTGTTTATAAGAGAATACATACCATATTTGTCTTTATGGACCTTGGTTATCTCACTCAAGGTGATTTTTATTCTAGTTGCATCAATTTTGCCTGAAAATTTCATGATGCTATTTTTAAACAGAGCTGAATAATATTCAATTGTACAAATGTACCAGTTTCTTTATCTGTTCTTCAGTTGAAAGACATCTAGGTTGGCTCCAGTTTCAGGGTGTTATGAATAAAGCTGCAATGAACACAGTTAAACAGGTGTCCTTCTGAAAAGATGGAGCATTTTTTTAGTATAATGTCAAAGAGTGGTATATCTGTGTCTTGAAGTAGCTAAATTCCCATTTTCTTGAGAAACCACCATATTGATTTCTGTAGTAGTTTGCACTTGCACTAGCAATAGGGGAGTGTTTCCCTTGTGCCACATCCTCCTTGGCATGAACTGTGTCTTATGTTATTGATCTTATCCATTTTTACAAATGTAAGATAAAATTTTATAGTAGCTTTAGTTTGCATTTGCCTGATAGCTAAGAACATTGAACATTTCTTTAAAGCATTTCTTGGTTACTTGAAATTCCCATATTGAGAATTCCATTTGGCTCTTTACCCCGTTTTTAAAATAGATATTGATATCTAGTTCATTGAGTTACTTATATTTTGGTATTAGTCATATATTGGATATGGATGTTGGGATGGTAAAAAAAAAATCTTGTGGCATTCTAGAAGCTGACTTTTGTCTGATGGTGTGTTTTGCTTTGCAAAAATTTTTCAGTTTTATTAGGTCCCATTTATTATTGATCTTATGCCTGCACTACCAGTATTCAGTTCAGAAAGTTTTCTTTTATGCCATGCATTTTTTTTTTAATATGAGCTTTAGTGTGTCTGGTTTTAAGTAGATGTATCTGATCCATTCAGAATTGAATTTTGTGCTACATGATAAGTATGGATTTGCATTCTTTTATATGAAAACATTCAGTTTGACTAGTAGCATTTTTGAAGATGCTTTCTTCTTTTTAGTGTGTATTTCTGGCTTCTTTGTCAAAAATCATGTGCCTATAGATGTGTGGACTCATATCTATGTCTTCAATTTGATTCCATTGATGAACATTTTTTTTTTTAATGATACCATGTGGTTTTTACTTCTACAGCTATGTAATACAACTTGAATTCAAGGATAATGTTATCTCTGGAAGATTTTACTATTTGGAATTGTTGTTGCTATCCTAGGTTTTTGTTATTTTCCATATCAAGTTGAAAATTGTGCTTTTGAGGTCTGTGAAGAATTATGTTAGAAGTTTTTATAAAGATTGTGTTGAATTGTAACTTGATTTTGATAAGATGGGTATTTTTATTATCTTAATCCTACTGATCCATGAACATGGGAGATATTTTTATCTTCTGATATCTTCTCTAATTTCTTTCTTCAAGGACTTGAAGTTTTTGTCTTATAGGTCTTACACTTGCCTGGTTAGAGTTACCATAAGATGTTTTATATTATTTAAGGCTATTGCAAAGAGTTATTTTTCTGATTTCTTTGTAAGCCTGTTTTTCATTTGTATTTAGGTGGGCTACTGACCTTTTTGAGTTTATCTTATATCTAGCTACTTTGCTGAAAGTGTTGATAAGTTTTAAAAGTTCCATGGTGGAATTTTTAGTGTCTCTATCTTCAAATAACAATATTTTTCTTTCTTTTAAATTTATATTCCCTTGATGCCCTTCAGCTGTCTTATTGTTCTAAAACTTCAAGTACTATACTGAATAAATATAAAGAGAATGAGTAGTCAAATTTTGTTTCTGATTTTAGTGGAATAACTTTGAGTTTCTCTCCATTTAAATTGATGCTGGCTATAGGTTTGTTGTAAATTGCCTTTATTATGTTTAGGTATGCTTCTTGAATCTCTAATCCCTCCAGTACTTTTATTGGGAACATATGTTAAATTTTGTCAAAAAATATTTTCGCATCTAATGAGATAGTTGTGCGATTCTTTCTTTTTGTTTATTAATTGGTGTATTAAATTTACTCATTTTTATATGTTGAACCAGCTCTGTATCTCTGAAATGAAGGCTACTTGATCATGATGAATGATATTTTTATGTGCTGCTGCGATGGTGTTTTACTGAGTTTTTTATGTGGCAAATTTGTTTATAATAATCTTTTCGTTGATTCTTTATGTTATTTGGATAACAGAATAACTGTGGCCTCATAAAATGAAATAACTAATGTTCATTCTGTTTCTATTTAGTGGAAGGATTTGAGAAGAATTGGTATTAGCTCATTTTTTGGAGTCAGGCAAATTCTTTTTTAAAGTTATCTGCTTTTTGTTTTTGTTTATTTATTTACATATTTATTAACTAGAAAACTTTTAATGATTATTTCTACTTCTTTAGGAGTTGTAGGTATTTTGTTTATCTGATCTTGATTTAACTTTGGGAAACTGTACCCATGGGGAAAAAATATTCATTTGTTTTAGACTTTCCAATTTGGTGGAGTGTGAGTTTTTCAAGCATGACATTATGATTTGAAAGGATTTTCTCAGTATATTTTGTTATGTCTCCCTTTTATCTCTAATTTTGTTCTTCTCTCTCTGACTTTTGATTAGTTTAGATAAAGATTTGTCTATCTTGGTGACTTTCTTTAATAAAAAACTCTGTTTTCATTTTCTACATTGTTCTCTTCTTTCCAGTTTTACTTATTTCAGCCCTCGGTTTGATTATTTCTCGTGTTTACTTTCTTCTTTTTATTCTAGAACTTTCAGGTGTGCTGTTAAGTTGCTAGTATGAGATATCTTCTGTGATAACACAGTAAGATATTATAATGAAGTAATAGGAAACTATGATGGCATAGACATAAATAATATAGACTCCAAGAAATCAAAGATATGTATTACTGGTTGCAATAAAAGAGAGCTTGTCCTAGGTTGTAATCTCAAATCCAGTCCTGCTTCTTTCTCGGGTATATGCTTCCATTCTCTATTGACTATGGCACTGACTAGCAACCACATAAAACCGAACTCGTCAGAGCATACTAAAAAGGGAAGTTGATCTCAATAAGCCAAAGTGTTTGCTTCTGTTATTTACTGAGAAAATTAGATTTGGCTTATATTAGAGTTAGCTTCAGCACTGTTTTGTCAGTATCTGCACTCCACCAAATTGGAAAAGCTACAACAAATGGATAATTCTTTCATAGGTATGATTTACTAAAGCTAAATCAAGATTAGATAAACAAATTGAATAGAGCTGTAACCCACGGTGAAATAGATGCTGGACTCTTTGAGTACTTGTCAGTATTCTTTACTCTCTTATTTGGCCATTTATATGTTTGTGATAAACATTAAAACTAAGCATCTTGAGAAGGAAATGGCTTATTCCAGCTTATGCCTTATAGTATTTTATCTGGGGAAGTCAGAGCAGGAACCCACGGTAGAAAAGTGAAATCAGGAAATGATGCAGAGGCCAAGAAGTGATGATGCTTACTGCCTTGCTCCTCCTACTTTTTCATGGCACTTAGAACTGCCAGCTCAGGAGTGGTACTGATCACAGTGATCTGGGCCCTTTCACATTGATAATCAAGAAAATTAATCACAAATTTGTCCGCAGACCAATCTGATAGGGATATTTTCTCAGCTGAGTTAATTTAAAAATGACTCAAGTTTGTATCATGTTGAAATACAACTAGGCCACACAACTTCCGTAGCAATTCTCTCTCCTACACAGGAAGATGCTCAGAAACACAAAGTGAGTTTTTCTGGTTAGACTCAGCAAATTTTCTAGAAGACAAATCTTAGACCCAATTTTACCATTTTATTAGGTGTAAGATTTCATTCCCTAATGTTTATGAGATCTGCATTCATTGTGTTAAAAGGAACCAACCACCAGAGACTTTGAAATAGTCCTTCTATAGAAAAAATGGCAGTTACATATCTCACTCCTTGAGGAAAAAGTTTGTTAATTCTGCAATGTCACATGTATTTTCAATATTGCCTATTTCTAAGCATGCATCCTATAGCATGTGTACATTCAATGGTCTCAGTAACATAGTTTGACTTAGGGCTTGATAGGAAAGCTTTCACAAGCTTAAAATGGAATTTTCTGATTTTCTGGTTGCACATATTAGGAGATCTAGTCTGACCACACTCTCTGAGTCAGAAGCCTGCATTTCTGACTGCCTACTAACACTAAGGACAGTGGGAGAAGTAGGCCTAATGGAGTTTGAAAACACAAATTGTTCTGAAGCCAGTTAATGAGTTTCCTTTACTTATCACTGTGAAAGGAGGTTTCTCTTGCCTCGTACATTTGTATTTAAAATTATCTGGTTTTGGAGGTGTAATGTTTCATTGGTAAAATCTACTTGTTATTTATTAAGTTACTTGCCTATTTTAGAACCCACAAAAAGATTCTCAGAATCCTAAGCTGACATTTTCATTATGTTTCTTTTGCTGTGACAAAACTCTAAAACCAAAAACAGCTAGTTTGGGGAGAAAGGCTTTATTGCATCTGTAACTTGAAGTTCATCATTAAGGAAAGTCAAGGCAGGAACTTGGAGGCAGGAGCTGACGCAGGGGTCATGGATAAGTACATCTTATGGATCTTGCTCCTCATAACCTTCTCATCATAATTTCTTACTGTACCAGGAACACCAGCAAAGGAATCTTACTATGCATAGTGAGCTGGATCCTCTCACATCAATCATCATAGTCTATCTTACAGGCCAGTTTTGTCTCAGCTAAAGTTTCCTGTTTCAAAAATGACTCTAGATTGTGTCAAATTGACATAAACATAACTAGTTCAATTTACCCCTTGTCAGCCTCACATGTGAGATATCACTTTCCAACTATAACCTTTCTTTTCTCTTTGTCCCCACCTTGAGTTTGGTCATAGTATCTTCTTGTAACTCGGGCAAGATGGCTTTTCATGTTGTACTAAAAAGAGGAGGTACTGGGAGATAAACCTTACATTTAGTGCCACCAGGGTCTAAGCTATTGGCTTCCATCCTCAGGCCTGTGTTTGCTGATCGGAGTATTTGAAAAATCAAGTTGATCTGACTCTGGTGAATGTTTCATTGTTCTTATTGTTTTCTTAGGTTTTGTTTAGATTCTTTGGGAGAAGTTTGTTCTGTCTGTTTTATAACATGAAATAATGTTCTCAGACTAATAATGGTCATTCACATAACATCATGAAACTTGTAGGCTCATTGATTACACAAGTTTCTTTTATTAGTAAAGTCAGTGTTGGTTTAATTGATTTTAAAAATAAATACAACCTTTTTCTTGTTCATTAACAACTTTAACCTTAGCACCTTGAATAGTTTACCACATTTGTGACTTATGAGTCAGTGCAAGAGTCCTTGGTAGTTCCTATGCTGAAATCTAGAGAACAGAATGCTTTCATTCTTTTTTATTGTAATAAAGGAATATAAATTTATAGTCAGTAATAACTTTGATCTTATTCTGGATTATGTGGTACTCGTATACAATGAAAATATCTGGAAATGGGAACTACATTAAGCAAGATAACCCCAATATTTATCTTATCAAAAAGATAAATATTACACATTCCCTCCCATATGCATATCTGAACTTCTACATTTTATAGATATTATGTGAGAATGAGAGTGTATAAAAATGAGGAAGTTTGAAAGGAGACAATGAGAGAGATAGAAAGAAGCTTTAAAGGAGATGGGTGAAGAGGGTAATAGAACATGAATGATAAGGAATAGGAATGGGAATATTCAGATCAGCAAAGGAGATTTAGGTGGTAAATCAGACAAAAATTGAGAATGTCTGAAAATGTCACGAGGAAAACTTCTACATAGTAATTTAATAAAAATAAAGTAAAATAAGGATAAACAAACTTAGGAAAGTAAAATGCTGATAAACACTAATTGCAGTATCCATCATTTTCTGCTCTGTTCCCCTTTCACCCAGTGTTTGTTTCATGTTCTCAAAGCCCCTTTGTAATGGAACTTTTAGTGAGATTTCTGTAAAGCTGTTCTTTACAATGTTATAAGCTATATTTATGACAGGAAAGCCAGATCCCTTGTGGCTTCTGCTCTTAACACCATAATAAATATAAAGTCTTTCATTCAAAAAGGTTACTACTAACTCCTCTTCAAAGGTGTCTCTAGAACAGACCTGGGTGCATTCTATCACAAACTTCCAAAGGAAGCAAATCCCCTTTTGCCCCTGCTGTCTGCTTGCTGTGTCACTGTTGTTCTTTATAAACGCTATTGGTTCAGTCTTAATTTCTCACAGCTCAGTTTTCCTCATTCTTTCAGTTGATGGCAAATCCATAATCGCATTTTAAATATTCTGTGGACTATAAAAAGTATCTAGTCTAAAAAGTTTGGCATCTTAACTATAGTGCAAAGAACACTTTGTTATGCCAAACGCAACTCTGGTTCAGGCAGAAGTTATTTTTTCACCGACTTCTTTTTCTTCTGAGTAGAGTTCTCTTTGACATGAATTCTCAAAGATGTCTTAGGAAATAACTGATCTTCTAATGGAAAAATTCCAAAAAAAAAAAAAAAAAGTTAAAGGATGATAGGGATTAAGTGTTCAACATAATATATCAAATCATTTTTCTAACAGTGAAATCTTTGCTAACTTTGGTAATCACAGTTAAATGATGCATAGTCCTGACAATGAATCTTTGAACATTATTCTTAGTGCTGAGTTATGGTTCTACAGTAAAGTTCTGCCTTTCTCTGTCCAAGGTTTTATGATTTTTTAGGGTGAGAGCTTAGGCCCTAGTAATGATAAACCAGGTTCAGGCATCCATCTTCAATATTAAAATTAAACAAACAAGTATTTATTCAGTTGGGTCACACTTGGAAGACTAAGAGGTTCAGTGACACCTACGAGTTTCTTCTTGGACTTGACATGGGTTTAAATAGAGGGTTGGAGTTAGGTATAATTAACTAGCCTTCATGAAGTTATAGCATTTGCAGTGAATTCATAGATTCGTGTATCCAGATACAAGGAGTTGGATGGAGACAAATGAATATTAGTTAAAGCAGGAGCAGATTAGGGTCAGAAACCTTTCCAAGGAAGAAAGCAGGCTGAATACAACACAAAACTTGGCATTTCAAATAGACACACTATATAAAGAATTATGTGCTTGTATGTCATATTGCATGGGTTTTTGGAGGTTTGGATTACATGGACTGTGGTACCTACTTGCATAGCAATGGGGTTTCTTACATATGCTCTGTCTAGCACACATATTTCTACATACAGTTACATGTATATGCTTTAGTATTGTGATAAACCATAGGTCACCTGTGGATATTTTAAACCCCTGTGCCAAACCTGTTGAATTTAGGTAGCCTTATGCAGAAGTTTGAAGTGAAGTTTTTCTCTTTTCTGATGGCTATGTTTCCCACATTAACTTACTGGGATGATCTGGACCACATAAATTACTGGCCTCTGCCAAGGTTCTCACAGACCATCCCAAACTCCATCTACCCTACCCTCACTAACTTTGAGGTCTACTAGGTTACTTCTCAGTGTGAAGTTTTGTGTTGCCCATAACAAAAGGGAGCCATGACTAAAGTAAATGATTTAAATGTTAATGAATATCAGAAAGATTCCTCAGTGGTCTTTAGTTCTTTGTTAGTGTTGAGACTTCTTGGCATTTCCCTCTTCAGTATACACTAGCATGTATATTGTTACTGTTCTTGTTCAGCTTCTGTACAGTCGGTCATAATGATGAGACTTTATGGACTTAGCTTCTGATAGTGCTAGGAGACAATCTTATATAAAACTTTGCCATCTTCTGTTTTTTTATAGTCTGTATACTTCCACTTTTGTAATAATCCCAGAATCCAAGTTGGGAGTTACATTGTAGATATATCCAACAGGACTCTGGGCTCCACCATTCTGCATTTTGGTTGCTTTTGGATTTTTGTAGTGGTCTCTGATAAAAAAAAAATGTAATTATATTATACTCTCAAAAGCTAAAACAAATATTTTTAAATGAATACTAGAAAGAAGTATTTAAAGATAAGAATGTTATTAAAGTAAGAATAAGAAATGGGTTTAGAACAGTGTCTCCCAATAGATGTTCACTAAAGATAAATACACTTCTTATTGCATAGACTCTTTTTAAATTAATCCATCATTTCAAAGATGGAAGGTGAGAGGGAGTATGTGAAGAGAGAGAGCACATACTCTTAGTCTTATTTGAGATCTTTCTTCTTAAGATCCATATTCTAGGCTCTACTGTGAAAATATATAGTATGAAGTTTCTGGCCTAGCCTAGCCCTAACATCTGCACCAGCAGTTCCAAATAATCACACAAAGTTTTATATTAATTACATACTGTTTAGCTTATGGCTTAGGCTCATTACTTACAAGCTTTTTACAACTTAGCCCTTTTCTGTCAATCTATTTTACCATGTGGCTCATGGTTTGCCTGTATTTTTACATCTTGCTCTCTTGGTGGTAGTATCTCCTTCTGACTCCACCCTCCTCCATCTTTAGCTGTGCCCTTATTTCCCACCTGCTTCTAGGACACCTTGCCGTAGGAAAAACAATTCCTTTAATAAGCAATGGTTATTTTCAGTGTACAGAAATACATCCTCTTTTCTTCTTCATCAAAAATGAAAGGTTTCAATTTCAACATAGCAAAATTGCATATAACAAAATGGCTATCAAGCAAGAACTACAGTTATAATATCTAATCTATTTGTATTTATCAAAATTAAAAAAGATTCTATCAGGTCCATTATTCTTATGAGTCCAAGTTTCACATCTTATTTACATTTTATTATAAGTGAGAAAAACTATAAATATCCAATTTTCAACTACATCAAAGATCACAGAAGAATATAATATCCAAGTAAACAGAAAATACAAGCAACTCTCAAAATCTAGAAATGACAAAGACATCAGGCTACCTGGACAGGCATCCAAAGCTCCTTTGCAATGTTGGAGCATCCATGTTCAGCCTATAGGCCTAGAGTCTCTGGCAGAATTTTTAGTGAAACAAAAATTTGAAGGACTGGTCTCTCCATTTTGGTAAGGTTTGACTCTTCTCCCTGTGTCCTGCAGAATATCGGGCAGTCTCTATGAAGCAGGAACCTTTCGCAAAGTTCCAGAGGTCACTTTCCAATAGGTCCTATATATCCAATTATACAATACATTGTCATGTAATCAAGGCAAGAACAATCTCATTTCCAGTGGCTAACTTTTTCCACAAAAAGTAAATTCCATATAGAGTTTTTTCTATGCCTATCATCTTCTTGAAGTATATTGGTGCTGCCATGATCAGACATGTCTCACTGTCCAGAAAGGTCTAAGTTCTTAAAATATTTTAAATGCCAAATTGTGCAGGTCTTTGAGATGTGTGAAGATACCTAAAGAACATGATTATAAGTTTGGTTATCATAGATGACTATTAATCTGTATTTATTAATTATATATTAAGTTTTATTTTCTTTAACCCCAAAATAAATCCACAGCCTCTCTGCATACATAAATAAAAACCTTCTTCTCCAAAGTAACACATCTTTTGACTTCAACTTTGAAGTTGAAGCATTTACAAAATATATAGGTTGGATTAATTTAGGACATTTTATAATCAAATATCCCTTAGCAGCTCCTGTTCCTTCCTCTGTAGTTAAAAAACTCAAAGACAACATAACATACTATATCCAGACTCTCTGTATATTTTATGTGGCATATATATATATATATAATATATATATATATATAATTTCTTTTTTAAGGACT